>JAZHYW010002887.1:0-97023 GCA_037355805.1 Ixodes ricinus
AACGATAAAAAAAGGACAAAACAACAAGTCTCAAACACAGGTTCTAGTTTATTTGAACAGCGAACCCTCTTATATATACCTCAAAACCCTCACAAAAAAAAAAAAAAATTACTATACTTTGTTTTAGTTTGGGTCCAGACGCAGCCGATGCTACAAGCACGAGCGTGTGGCCCTGAACAGTGCCTGTACTGCGCGAGCGCGCGTGCTTGGCAGGGACGCTGGAAGCCCGGAGCTCGCGCTTGTAGCATCGGCTGCGTCTGGACCCATGCTGAAACGAAGTATAGGTCACCGGTGCCGGACGCTCAGACAGAAGCCATATGATTCGTGATTCAGACAGATCCCAATGATTCACACCAGCCAGCCACCCTGAAGACATCGCTTGAGGGCTGATCGGCCACATGCGATAACAGGCAACTCCAGCTCCAGCACAGCCCTTACAACTCTTGGAAAACCCACAAAACCAGACCTAGAGACAAAAAAAAAAAATCTTCACTTACACACAATTACCAGAGGTCAAAATACGCATGGTCTCCCTCAGAACTCTCCTACCATTGTTGATTGTTGAGCGCGAGTTGGTATTTTACGTGAGAAAACCTGAACACCACAGAGCGCTTACTTTCAACCGCACCACATATCTCAACCAATCCATGGCCCCGCCGCGGACCGCAAATACACTATCTCTGTTTCTTCCAAGTCAATTGAAGTCGTGCATGACCGCGGGTGCAAACCATTATTTGCTTCTTCCGCTGTTCTCGCTAAGCACTAAGATAAGACTGTTAGAGAGATCATTGAGGCGGACGCCATCAATAGTCCCGGCACGTGTTGTACACGTGGCAGGAGTGGAGCAACAGTCCATTGTCACTCTAAAACTCTGAGCAATTGATTGAAATACTGAATCCGCATCATGGGAGAAGGTGTGATATGGGACAACTGTAGACATCAAGAACTTATATTACTCTATGGATAAGTCGGAGCTGTTAATAAGGGTGAGGAGGTGGTGTGATGATAATTTAGTGAAGTTGCAGTCTGCCTCTGAGATTGATGTAGATAGTTTTACGAGCATTCTGGAGTTTTATTTAGAATGCACTGCCGTAGACTTTGATGGTTCTCTTTTTATTCAAAAGGAGGGAGTGTGTATGAAGTCGTGAATTGCTCAAGTGTTGTCCAAGATTTTTTAAAACGAGATTGATGTTCACGTTGACACGGTTGTGCGGTCCTTGTCGATTGGACCGTACAAGCCTGCGGTCGCAACAGTCGAATTAAAAAGTGCTTATAGACCTCCTGTTGCACACGGAAAAGGGCCTGTGCTGGAGGTACGGCAAGGAATCAGCAAAGTCTCTGTTGGCAGCTGACAGCTGTCACTTGAAAATAGTTAAGAGTGGTGTAATTGCGTCTGCGATGGACAACGCCTGTAAAAAATCCCGTATCCTTTGGGTAGGAGGGGCAGTTGAGTTGCAAAAGATGCGTCGTTTGGAAGCGGGCCATCACCAGGATGTAATTGTTAGAGTTGTGCTCAAGGTGCTGAAGGTTTAATCCGGCTCCTGTGGAAAAACCGGTTGTGAAGAATATTGTGTGTGTGCCTTACTACCACGGAATCTCTCATAACTTTATATCAGTGGCAAAGAGGTTCGGTGTAAAATTAGTTTTCAAAGCTCAGCACAAATTAGAAAGGTTAACTCCTTTCTGGTGGTCCTCAGGGGTGCCAGAAAAAACAAACATAAGAACCCAGATGCAGGGGCGGATCCAGAACTCCGTTTTGGGGGGGGGGGGGGGCGGAAAATTTTTAAGGATACTATTCTCCTGTTCTTTCTTGTGCAAGGGGGTCCACCCATGTCAAATTGCCCTCCGAGAAGGGGGAGGGAGGGGGGTCGACTTGGGGGGGGGGGGGGCGGCCGCCCTTGGATCCGCCACTGCCCAGATGTAACTTTTCAGGCAAGAGTGGTGAGCGGGACCCTCTAATTTCGTCGAAACTCGTTTCGTGCAATTACGTATCGTGGACAACTTTTCATGGGCACACATTTCACGGACACACGTTTTGTCGACACGATCGTTTCATCGACACTCGTTAAGCGAATTGCGCGCTGTAGGGATATCTCGTCACGCGTGTATCATATTATAGCAAGGGTTGTGATGGAGTTGCCTGTTATCCCATGTGGCTCGTCAGTCATCAAGCGAGGTCGTCAGGGTGGCTGGTCGGTGGGACCATGAATCATTTGTATCTGTCTGAGTGCCCGGCTTTCAGTGACGTACACTCTCAAAAAAAGGGTGTATTCTTACACCCTGTGTCCCATATAATACACCCCAAAACTTCAGTTGGACGTACAGCGCACTCACGTCGAACCGACGGTACTACCTTTCACAAGAGGCTTGATGCCCGTGTGACACGTTGTACTAACTAAAAAAGAAAAAATCGTTTCTCTTTTTTGGCTTTATTGCGAAACCTCCGTGTTTTCTTTCCGTGGTCTTTGGTACGTACTTTAGCTATCTAATAAGTTATATCGCAACGTTATCAAGCCCCTCGTAAAATGTTTGAGCCGTCTGTTCGGCTATAGTGCGCTGTACATGGAACTGAAGTTTTGGGGTGCATTATATGGGACAAAAGGGTGTATGGTGATACCCTTTTTTTTTACAGTGTAGTGAACTGTTTTTATTTTTGGTGGTGAGGGCCTTGACGTATATATAAGAGCGTTCGTTGTTCAAACAAACTATACCCGTTTTCTCAAGAAAAAAATAAAGTTTTGAGCATTGTTCGTATACGCGACGCCAAGTCCTACGAGATTTGGTTGTCGGAGAAAAAAAACGATGATTTGGCCGCTGGAACGTGTAGTACGTACGTCTTGATAATATATATAGTATTATTCACCTACATATATCTTAATTCTCCAGATAAATGTGGAAATTAGTGATGGTTCGCGACGAGTTGGACTTTTTTTTTATTAGGGTTCTTTGACGTGAAAACGGGTATAGAAGTTGTGTTTGAGACTTCTTGTCTTGTCGGTTATTTTTATCGTTCTGTGTATCAGGCTACTGTGGAAGTTCTTTACCAGCTCGCCTGTGTTTTTAAAGTGTTATAACGGAATGAATGGTTTTGTGGACTGCAAAACGATTTAATGAAAACTGTGAAATAATTTGATACAAGAGGGCTGTATCCGCGTCCGTTTTCGTTTCTGTCACGTCGTGTTTCTAGGGCTCCTCCTTTCTCATTCCCACGCCGGGATCCAGCATCGGGAGTCGAAGTCGAGCTCCCATCCGGTCGAGGCGGGGAGGCTCTCTTTACGGGTCTTTGCCGCCAACGTATTCGCTTACACTCCTGAGCTCAAAATCTTTGCGTCCTCTCAAATTTTGTTATTGTTGTCGTGATCCTCTGTTATGCGTCTAGCCATCGTGGAGGGCGGCGTCCTATGGCGGCGTCGGCGTGAAGCGCGTGTAATCGGAGGATCTGCCGCGGTGCAAGGCAAGTCGATGTCGATCGCTGGTTGTTCGTGAAAAAAAAAAAAAGAGCTGTTGCGCGGCAGCTTGGCGGCAATCCGGTGTGCCTTGCGGGGTAAACCCGGAAATGGTGTAGGTTTGCTTGTCCACGTTGGTGAAGTGACAACGTATGGTCCGTGGAAAAGCGGGCCAAGTTTCGAGGTACGAAGGCCGTTCGTGTACCATACCATACCCTGTCCCTGACGCTGTATGGAGCTGGTCGATGTTTTGCATCGTAGGAACGCTTCATGCCGGGAAGGTAAGCGAGGTTCGCAACTTCGCGTTTGCGGCGTCGCGGTTCGCGCGGACGTCGCCGACCTCGTCACCTCGTCGGGAAGCGGGGAAAATTCCATTGGTCGACGTGGGGCAAAGGTGAACAGGAGTTCGAACGGTGATGTCTGGAGTCCGGCGTGCGGCTGCTGGTTCACTTGAAAGCTGGTTGCCTGGAGATAGTCGCTACAATGGTCGATGCCGCCGTTGACGTTCTTTCGCAGACATGGAAGGGTTTTTCCGTTGGCGCGTTCGACAAAGCCGTTAGCTTCGGGAGCGTAATGATACTGTTAGGATGTTCTGAATGTGCCTGTCAGCGAAGTACCGCGAAGCCGAACGTGAGGTTAGGACCCTGTCGTTGTCGGTGATGACGGCTTGCGGCGTACGGAATGAGAGTACGAGTTCTAGAAATCGAAGGACGTGCTCGGTTGACTTGTCAGGCAAGGGCGCGCGACAAACGCGTGGTGAGGTCGAACGCGGTGATAAAGTATGTGTTGTAGTCGCTCCTCGTCTTCCGGAGGATCTTGCGCCGCGGCTGCGGCCGGCGGCATATTCTCTTACAAAACAGAATAAACAAGACGCCGGAGTACCTGATTCTTCTAACGGACGCATTCTTCACAGCGAAGGCAATGTAACTCTTTAGGAAAAAATTAATAAAAAAAGCGTGTTCCTTTCTATGGTCCTTTCTCTCTCCCCCTCACTCTCTAATTTACCCCTCTCCCTCTTCCGCGCCACGCCGCCGCCGATCCGTTGACCCCCGCGCCGTCAACACGCCGCCGCCGGCGATTTCCGACCGGCGCACAGGTCTACCTGTCACTCGTATTGGGCGCGTTCAGTAGCGGCTCCAGGAGTCAAGGAGTCAGCGCTCCTTCCACTAGACGGCAAAAAGCGACTTCCGGTGCACGTTACTCCGAGTTTTTGGAGTCACGCTCTCGTGCACCGTCTCCGCAGACGAGGTAGAGGGGCTTAGAGCGATAAACCGGGGTTCCGGTCTGCACTCGAAAGTGACCCCCATAAGGCGGCTGCCATTGTACGCAAATTTGACCACTCGTCACATGACCAAACCAAATACGTGACGTCACAGGAAAGATGGCAGCGCCCAGGCAGCGGCTGGTCCCAGCTGGGCCGGAGCTTGTCGGATGCGTTGTTTGTTGTCGTTCGTGTCGGCGAGTTGATTTCAGACGCGGAAGCCGTCATATGAGGCCGGTCGAAAGCGACTTCAGAGTTCAGCGTGGTGTCGGACGTAGGTATAACGTGAACAGAAGGAGGAACGGTGTGCATTTCGCTGGTGACCGACGGGGATATTGCCACGAAAGAGACAATCGGCCCTACGTTGCTCGGACCTCGGATTGATTCGGATACCGCAAGTAAATTTTAAGGCGACGTTTCTGTGCTCTCGTTGACCATCGGAATCTTCGAGGTCTGCAGTGAAGCGTGTGCAATATGTTTGGATACGCAGTTTAGCGACGGAAATTGCGTGAGTCGTGCTTGGCAGTGTGCAATCCTGGTGCCGCTTCGTTCAAATGACCGAAGGCTCACTTTGGTTGTGCGGCGCACTGGAGAGCTGCCTTCAAGTGCTTCAAGTTGGTAGTTCCTGTGCCGTGCCTTAGGTGATGCTATGCTGCTTCCTAAATTGTTATGGCGTAGACGTGCACTTTCACGGAGCACAGGTGTTGCAGTTGGTATTGATTCCGCTTGTCTGTCGCACGTTTCGTCGACACAAGTTTCATCAACACTCGGTACGCGAATTGCAAGCTGTATGGACATTTCATCGCGCGTGTTACCTACCCAGTCCACCCGTTCACGTCGCTTTGCGACGACAGTCTGCAGCGGCTCATTACCAGAAAAGTGGTTCCACATCCATTTCAGTTCAGTTCGTCCACGGCAGTCGCCAAACCCCGAAGGAGAGGATTTATTCGAACAGAATGCCTCTAAAACAATGCAGCTTTTTAGTGGTCAGGATAGACTCTCTTCTGTCTGTTTTGTTATATTGTCACAGATGCTTGCTCCAGTCCTATTTTCTATCAATATTTACTATTCTGGAAAGTTCCAGGCCATGCTCAGCTGTCATCGTATGTTCTGGTGGAGGTGCTGCACACTTTACCCATAGCCCTTCACTCTGTGTGGGCCCTGGCGGCTCCTCAGCCGAGTTGCCCGATAACAATTAAGACACGGGTAGCGGATTATCCCGCGTCCTAAACGCCCGGCGAGCCGTAAACTAAGTCCTATCCCAAGCCCGGCAGAAAAACCGCAAGACGAGCGAGTACCGCAAGGACGAACCTTGGAAATGCACCACGAAGAACCTGAAATCCGAGCAAGTCGCTGCTACCAGCAGGAACCACCGGAATTCGGTCTTTGCCAGAAAACCGAAGCTGACTAAGCCAACAATGGCAAACCTGTAACAACGAACCACGTCCGCTCCCATCATCGTATGCATGCCCGTCGCACCTCGCACTCTGATGCCCTTTCACGCAAAGTGTATGAAGACGTCGAGGGCTGGATTGAAATATATGACCGTGTCGCCCGCCACAGTAGGTAGATGGACAACCAGCTCCTGCAGAAGCTATACTTCTCGTGGAAGAAACTGCCAGGCACTGGTTTGAGAACAACGAATCCTCCTTAACGTCGTAGGAAGTTTGCAAGATCGAGCTGAAGTGCACGTTCATCAGCCAACATTGGCCGGGAGAGCCGAATTCCTGATTCTGTCCAGGATGCGGCCCCAACGAGAGCGTCACCGCCTTCGTGGAAGATGTTTTGGGCTTGATCGAGCACCCACGCCAACCCTGATTCTATAGAAGACAAGAAGCTAAAATCCCATGTCCCTCATGTGAGGTACAACACCTCCGGCAGCCTTGTCCGCAACTCCACGACAACAGTCGAAGGGTTCACATCACCGCGGCTTCCAACATTGAATGTACACTGCAGGCCCGAGCCTGTCACTATCAACAACTCCCCAGCTTCTCGACACTCGAGTCGTCCAGCTGCGACTTCGACGCCAGCCTCCCAGGCATCCTTGACATCCTCGACGTTGTCCGGGCGGAGATCAGGAAGCTACTTCCTGCCATCAGTTGCCCGGCTTTTATTTTGATTGCCGAGATTGTTTCGGAACAAGTTCGACAGGCTATTCATCTGGAGTCTTCTTCGAGCGAAGCGGCATCTGACGATCCGAGGGCGACTTATGCCACAAAGTCACGACGACCATCATCGGCTACCCGTTACTATTCAATGCCGATTCAACGAGACACCCCAACGCCGAAGCATTCATACATGCCCGAGCTTGCTGCATTGATGCAGAAAACTACCAGGAAACTTTGCGGATTAGAAGCCAGCACTGCAGCTTCAGTGCATCAGATGTCAGTGGCCGCACATGACGTATGATTGCAAGACGGCATCAGTCGGTCAAAGTTGCCACTCGACCAAACTGAACACCGACGTGCCAGGAGCGTCATCCGACAACAAGCAGCACAGGTACTATGACTGAACGCCTGACACGAGACTGTCGCAGAAAGAACTCGTTATGGAACCGTTTGCAAAGAACCAATAGTTACGTAATCAAGTGGAAATCAACATATTTGATACACTAACCTAATAAACATATTTCCGCTCGCCTTTATGCCTTCAGAGTCTCTACACAAAGAATTCTGTTCACCGCACATGTTGGAACTTTTGAGTACACTCGCATCTCTGACCCTCAATATTAATTAATGGGACATGCCAGACTGGTTGCATTGGGCTGCACTCGTTCCACTTCTCCTGAACATATGGCGCATCCGAAAACCAACTCCAGTGATGTGAAAATGTTATTTATTAATTTATTCTCTCCAGGGGCCTTTGTAGGCACTGCAGAGAGGATACTTAAAACTACGCACATGCTAATAACATTGAAGCACACTGCTGTAACTTGTTAATTGCAAAAACAAACACACCTCTGAGCATCTAGTTTAATGGTATGTGTTCATGCATTGTTATATAGCAGGACACTTTCAATACATATGACACAATAGACCCTTTGCAAAACCCCATCAAGCAACACAACTGTTGCCATTTTTTTCGATGCAAAGCCCAGTTCACGTCGAACGCTAATGCAGCATTCGAGTCTAATAGGCGCTCAGCCGAGTTCACAGTGATGGCGGACATAACATTCTTGTCGAACAAATGCCCAAAGTATGAAGGCCTTAGGCAATTAGAGTAGTAACTACTGTAATTCGTTCCATCACAATTTGGCAAGCAACGAAGGCTACAGTCTCGGTGAGTCAATATGCATGTTGGAGAGAGGCACACGACAACATATCATCAGAGTGCTCGTCAGCACAGATTTGTCACATTCCTTCACTCCGTCAATCTGATTGGCACGAGGGGCTGTGGCGGTTGCCTTTTTCCAGGTTATGGTAATACGAAATATAGGCAGCCCACACTTTAGAAAGAAGTCTATTGAAGAGACCGAAAGGAATGGTAGTCAACATTTTTCAACAAGACTGCTTTTCGGGCAAGGGGGTGAACACAAATATGAATCATCTTGTACAGGTAACTAGAACAAGTAAATAACTGACCGACTAATACAATGCACTCTTGATGAAAAAAAGTATTGCTGCAATAAAACCCACGAAAGAGAAAAATGTGCAATTAATCTATGCGTACACCAAAAATAGCAAGTCGAATAGCATTGAAGCAGGTGCCTGCAACGATTTATTCATCCCCACACTCAATAAAAACGTCATCCTCGCAGCTGAAAATAAGTGTGCAATTCGCACTCACAAAAAAAGGAAGAAAAGCGATCGAATGTAGAATCGTCGACTAGCACAAAAGGTTAAAGATCGCAGGAGCTTCCTCGCCAAAAGTTTCTATGGTTATTCGGTGACGCAGGGCTGAAACAACTTCCCTAGGTCCTCACGCGACGTATACCTTTCGCTTCGATTCTCAGACGTTCAAACGAACCTAGAAAAATGCGAATATATTATGCTAGGAGTTATAACGTAAACGTAAACGTTATATCGTAAACGTAAAAATCGCAGGAGCTTCCTCGCTAAAGGTTGGCTGTGATTATGCAGTTACCTAGGGCTGAAACGAATTCCCCTAGGCCCTACGTCCGACGTATACATTTCGCGTCGATTCTCAGACATCCCAACATTCAAACAAAGCTAAAGAAAGCGAAAATTGCATGCTAAAAGCACTCAAAGTTCTATCGACCCTCGAACATATCCGGGAATCCGAGCACCGGTACGGCGATACGGCTGATGCTGTCTCGCAGGTGTTAATATCCAGATGATACATGGCGATCTTGCAGGAAAAGGTAATAAAGTCTCATTTCTTCATATTTTCACATTATACCTGCGTCACCGAGCACGAAGAAGACCGAAGTCGTCGGAAAGCAGCTACACATCGCGGCTACCGCGCACCGAACAAACTCGCATTCCCCAGCTCTGGGCGCTGCGAGGCATGACGTAATTCCGGATGGCTGATGGAGTTCCGGCGCTAAAAGAGAAAAAACAAACAAAATGGCGGGATGAGCTGCGTCGGTTCTGTCGCGGGTGTGCGGTTTGCTCGCTTTTGTTAATGAAAAGTGCTCAAGGTAAGACGAATAACGCGTTCGAATTTCTTTTCCAGGTAAGGCTCTTTTCGGAAAATGCATTGGACCGTATTTTGTTGGGTTTGAATATGCTAATAAACAACGTAAACGTTCATTTTACGCCGTGTCTCAATCGCGGTTGCACGGAAACTCGGTGATAGTCCTGTCCGCGCTCAACCAGCGCTCAACAGAGCAAGGCAGGGTATGAACGCGACTTTGGTAACCGGTTGGACACTCACACAGAGCATGATCCCGATTAATGTTTTGTTTGCGTAGCTAAATCGGGGTGCACGTTGGCTGGCGCTCGCTTCGGCCGACAACACCTTGATCGCCGAGCGCGGCCGAACTTCCCGTGTCTATACGAATACATTTTATAGGAAGTTCGTTTCGAAGGGCAGAACAAACGTATGACCGTATAAAAGTATCGCAACCGGGGAACCGGCGGCGTAGATTCGCCGAGCTCTATATTTTGCTTGTGCTGACGACGTTTTTGTCGGTTTTTATAACAGTAGCTGCCTTTGTACCGCCAAGCGAAGGGCTCGATCGCGTTGCATCGCTTCGAACAGCAGCGCTGATGTGTACAGTCACTCGTTTTTCTTTAACGATCTTGTGAAGACTTCTTCAATACCGGCGTCAAATAAAAGCGATCGTGCTCGCCATCGTCTGCTTCCAGTTTATTCGGAGACCGCCTGGCTACAGTGGCTTAAAGGGGTAGTGTAGTTACCGCGTAGCCTCCACCTTGCATCGGGAACGGCCGCTCATTGGAAGACGGTGTAGGTGGCGCTTCGATCCGCAGCACCGTTCGGGTGCCTCCACCGGCCGGCAGATAGAGGCACCTAACACACTCCATAACTAATATAAATACCTCACAAACAATTATTTGTTTCCAGTGAACTTCCCACGACATGATTTGTGTTCGTAGGTGAATAAAAATGTGAAACTAGCAGACGACAGTGAAGTCGACTGCTGCGAATCGGCCGGAGCTGGCCGGAGCCAAGCTGGCCAAGCGGCCGAGCAGACGGTGCTGCAAGCTCCAGCGCCACCCGCGGCCGTCTTCCAACGCTGTGCCGCTTCTCCGGTTTCTTTCGTTACACTACCCCCTTTAAGCCACTGTAGCCTGGCACAGGGGAGGAAACGGAAATTGCGTAGAAGCAGGTTTGGAGCCGCGGTTTTTTTCCGTTCAGTAGGCGCTCTGATGACTCCGACTCGAGTGACTCCGTTCGGAGCTGAAAGAGCCGCTACCGAACGCGCCCATTGAGGTGGCGACGTCCTCCTCCTAGGCTCCCTCATCACTGAGCGACGAGCCGTCGGCGTGGCAGGCATCGCGGGTGGGTGGTGTCAGTTGCGTCGTCGGGCTTTATCTTGCGTTCAGCCGGGCTCGGCGATCTGTTTGGTTTTCGGCATCTTCCTGCTTTCCCGGAATGGGTAAGGAAGGGGGGGGGGGGGGAGAAAATAAAAGGTTGTTCTGGTGAGACTGCCGTACTGGTTTTTCTTTATCTGCCAAAACACCTTTCTACAAAGCTCATTTTACGCGCGTTCTGCGTTTTTACATCAGTTCGGGACGATATCGAAAAGTCACGCCTCTCGCGGTACCCTTCAGCTGTGGGGACCACAAACCGAACTTTCTTGTTTGTCTTTCATAGAGAAATCGAAGATGACGATTCGAATGACGCTCCTCGCACGACCAAAGCACTGGTCAAAGCGAAGCGCTCGTGCCCATGACCGTGCCAGGCGATCTTCAATTTCATTGTTATGCTGCGTTAGTAAACAACGGGCTGTGGAGACAACAAGCTCGATAAAGCGCCCCCTATAGTTCAATCTCCTGCCCAACAGCTGTTATGGGCTCTTCCCCCATTCCAACTGATGCAGGGCGTCTGTGTTGTCACATGACTCCGTGACGTCACGTGACTTCATGATGTCTTGTAAGTTGTAACGTCATAATGTCACGTGGCGCCACACTGTCACGTGATATTATTGTGTTACAGTACGTCAGAATATCACATAACTACGCGGGTATTTGCTTGACATCATCTATCTGGATAGTTTTATGGTTACGGACAAGGATACTTCAGGGTTCGATAAGCTGCCGTAGCTATCGCTGCAATCGCAAAGAGAGCCTAGATTGTAGAGAGGGACGTCCATCTCAAACCATGGTGAGCGTTTGCAATTTAATGACGGACCACTCCCATGCCGATTGGTCGCAAGTGCGCATGCGCAGTGTTTTTGGCGGGGTGAGGAGGAAATCGGGAGGAACAGCAGATATACTTGCAGACGATTAACGCTAATATTTGCCAACGCGCTTGTTACCTCTGGCAGTGCTGGTAACTGTCGAAAAAGTTCTTGACATTAATGTTCTGCATATTAGAAAGCACAGAGTGTTTAAAAAGTTAACAGCACTGATTTTGCCATATTTAGAGAAGTGCCCCCTCCTAGCGTGCCCAGCAAGAGATGACCATGACGAAAATATTTCTAGGATTTTAAAAGTGAAGTTTGTACGGCCATTCCTGTTCAACATAGGCATAATTATAAAAGACAGGCTAGGATATCGGAAGAAACTGCTCGAAGCCACTGCATCGCAAAGTACTTTGCGTCTGATCAAAAAATTCAAGACTTGGTGTTTGTAAGTAAACCAGGTTGGAAGTTGGAATACCGATTAAACCAGGTTTGAAGAAGATTGTAATGTGTAAATAAACCAGATTTTTTTTGTGATCCCATTGTTTATTGGATATTAATTAAGTTACATCACAAAATGCATAACGCAATGCGGTGGTTTGTGCTACATGTGCCAAAAACTAGACGTTTACTTGATAACGCCCTACTTTTTGAGTCAGTACCTACAATTATCGCGAAGTTTATAAAAAAAAAGTGCCGAAATCATTGCGGGGTGGTCATATCTCGCCGCCAAATTTTTTTCCTAAAACCGGGGTCACACGGCTTATCCATCATACAAAAGACAGTCTGCATAGAAATTCTAAAGCGAGTCACCACGAGATCCGTAGCTTCGAATGCCGCATGGCAACGAGTTGAAGGAGAGACTTCGCACGCAGCATTCGAACCACGGATATCCCGGTGACTGATATCTACAGACTGTCTTTTGTATGATGTAAGCACAGCGTGACCCCGGCTTAAAGGGACACTGACAGGGTATTTATGCTCGCCAAGGTTTTTATTTGTACGTGACATATGAGAGCCCAACTACCTAGAAAACGATTCGCGGCTCCAATTCGTTTTCTTTCTGACCGAAAACAGCCGATCGAGAAATGGCCGGGTTGAGTCGCGCTCACTCTCTTCTCCGTGGCCACGTGCCGTTTTTTTTATGGTTTAGACTCAACCACCAAATATAATCAAAGTCGGGCACATTGATACTTTAGACCCATGTTGTGGTAAAAAAACTATGTCCAAACTCCGGTCTAAAAACATGCTTTTCGTGCAAGTCTCGTCAAATTATGAGGCGCTGGAGAAATGCAGCATTCTGCGTTAAGTCCTTATTTGGAACTCTTTTTGTTCGCCTTCCGCCCATTGAAAAGCATGCGGGAAGGACCTTAGAACGCACCTGGTATCGCTGCTCCGCAGCGTTCTTCCGCAACATGAAGTTCGTCTGCGTTCCTCGCCGTCACCATGGCAACGAACGCCGAATGAATGGAAGCACGCACGCTACCGCCGCGTGAAGCCAGCAACAGCTGACGCCATTTTACGAACGCCGTCTGCTAGCCAAAGCCGAACGCGGTATGTCAGATCAACCGCCTCCGCCGCCGCGCCGCAAGCAAAGACGACGAAGCTGAGACACGCCGACGGCGAATAGGCGAGCAACAGCACCGCGAGACGACTACAACGGCGACATTTATTGGGATCAAAGGCTGCTTTCGCCGGTGCGCCGCTAGCAAAGACGACGAAGCTGAGGCACGCCGACGGCGAATAGGCGAGCAACAGCACCGCGAGACGACTACAACGGCGGCATTTATTGGGATCAAAGGCGCGAAATAAGCAAGGACAATTTTTATTTGAATCATAACACGCGATGCCACGGTCGGCATCGGCCCAAGACAACAGTCGGACCCAACAAATAAAGAAACTAAGTGAATAAAAATAAAAATAAAAAATAAAAAGGAAGCCGTTCTCGGGCGGCGTGTTCTCTGATGAGAGGTGTTGCTCGCAATGTTCCTGGTTTGTTTTCTTTTTTGTTTCTTTTCCGTAGAGGATGCCACGACCCTTATTTGAAGCTGATTTGTTAATTCAATAACAAACAACGCGTTGGAACGAAGGACGGAGGGAGTCTTGGCGTCAGAATTCGACGTAGTCTAAATGAAAATAAAAGTAAGAATGCACAATATATGCCGTACTGCAAGACCGCCGCCGACGACCGTTAGGCTATTTATTTTGTTTCTTTAGATTTTTATCGCGACCACTATTCCACCGTGCCTCAGATTTTCCGGCGGAGGTCCGGCAGTTTTTGATAACTATTATTATCGTCGTTTGAAGGGCACTCTTCCTATGCTGCTTCGTCTTCGTTCCTGACTCCATAAAAATATGGGCGGGAAAAGTTAGCGCCACGTATAAAAAAATGAAAAGTTTAGTTCAAGGTCGGATTGGTTTGTGGATACAATTAGTCCAATAATTAATTAGCCCAATTATTTAGCTTTGTTATTAGCATCTTTTGTGTGCATGCGTGAAATACAGCGCCCAACGAGAAGACATGAGAAGAACGCTGCAAGTGCTGGACCGCAGACCATTTAATGCCACCAAAATCCTGGGCCGGAGAACTTTTGGCGGTATCAGTGTATCATTTTCAAAGCGCTACAAAAACACGTCGGGGACACTGGACTTTTGGACCAACTTTGAGTCCGTGAGCGTGTGATGTGTGTGTATGCCATTCTTTATTTTTAGATTGTAGGCGCAAAAAATCCACACGGACTAGTGTGACCTGAGTAATGCAGAGTCTAGGCCAACATCTGGGTGCTGTTACTCAGGCCCTAGTCAGTGTGGATTTTTCGCGCCTATAATCTAAACAGAAAGAATATTTTTATGGCGTCAGGAACGAAGCAGCATAGGAAGAGTGCCCTTCAAACGACAATAATAATAATTATTAGAAACTGCCGGATCTCCGCTGGAGAGTCCGAAGCACAGTGAAGTAGTCGCCGCGATAAAAAATCTAAAGAAACAAAATAAATGGCCTAACGGTCGTCGGCGGCGTCATGAGGCCTCGCCGAGTGCGGAGTATAGCGGTCTTGGCATACGGTCGTTATTTTCTTTTCTTTCTACCACGTCGAATTCGGACGCCAAGACTCTACCTCCTCCGTTCCAACGCGTTGTCAGCTTCAAGTAAAATTCGTAGCACCCTCTAAAAAAAAATATATATATATATATAAAAAAAAACTTTTCGAGCAGTTAGAGCAGCATGGCCGCTCCTCCTCTCATCAAAGAAGACGCCGTCACGGCGTCCGAAAATCCAACCGCTCTCTTCTTATTTTTTCTTTTTATTCACTTTGTTACTTTTTTTGTTGTTAGGTTCGACTGCTCCCTTCTCTGTGACGATGCCGTCTGTGGACATACGTTTGGCGTTTGTTTTGTCACGCGATGGTTTGGTCCGACCGATCAACCAATGAGTTTGTTGGAATTGTGTCACGAGGTAGAAAATGGCGGATCAAATAAAAATAATAAATGCAAAGAAGCGCGCAGTTCCCCCTCGGCGCTTTATTCTTCCAGAGGCGAGCATCGCAGTGCCATGGCGTTCAACTTGTGCCGTCTTCATGACGCCATGAAAGATCATCTTGAAGCAATTAATTTGCTTCAGCGCATGGGCCTGCTCCTGGCTCCTGGGTTTTCGTGCGTGTCCAGAGTGCGAAGCTGCGATGACAAGCTGCAAGTCCGCGATAGATCTGCGGATCGCTACACGTGCGGGTGCGGTGTGTGGATGACTCGTGCGGTGTACAAGAGAAGCCGGTCAAAGTTCAGTGCCGAGGCCAGGTCTCGGTACGGAGCGGTTCCTTTTTCGAAGGATCGCACCTGACGCTTCTCCAACTCATGAAAATCATCCTCCGGTGCCAGAACCTACCGTGCGCCGTCATTCAGCGGGAGACTGATGTCGCAAGTAAGACAATAACTGATTGGGCGAGCATTTGTCGGGAGGTTGTGGTAATGACGCTTAAAACTATACGCACGTGCGCGAGAGTGCATTCTCGGACGAGACGGCGTATGCACACTCCGCTAAGACTCGCATAAAACGAATGGTACACAACGAGATGTTTTTCAGCGATGGCTATAGCATACCTGGCTAAGGCGTCCGCTTTGTACGCAAGTGCGACGCGGAGCGTACTTTTGTTGTGTGTTTTTCTTCGAGGCATAATGCGATGATTTACGCACATCGTGCTTCTTTGCGATAATGTTGTACGACGAAACTTGCGCAGAATTAAATGGGACTTCCTTTCCGGAGGTGCGATCGGCGGACAGCGGGGCTTGGCGTCGCCGGCCGGACGCCGCGAAGCAGGCGTATATACTGGCTTACGTTTTGTAATTACGCAGCTTGAGATACTGTCGCCGCGAAGCGGCCGTGAACGCAGCGCGGGAGGCTGGCGTTAACACGCTCGCCCAGTGATACACGCGCCAGTTCGAAAAGCGCGTGGCCTGACGGGCATGAGTTCTCGTGCGGTGTGCGTATAGCCATCTCGTCCGAAATCCACTACCGGAGTGCGTATAGCGTTTAGCTCTTGTGGTAAATGCCGTTTTTAAGCATTCAGGCATGATTGGTGGCGAAGGCGTGACTGTAGAACTAGACCAGAGTATGTTCGGTTGGCGAAAGTACCATCGCGGGTATTTAAGGCCTGGCCAGTGGGTTTTCGGCGGTGTGGAGCGTTGCAGCGGGTGCTGCTTTCTTGTTCCCGTGGAGACCTGTGACGCTAAAATACCTGCAAGGGCTAATAACCGAGTGGGTCCGCCCTAGAACAAGAATAATCACTGACTGTTGGGCTGGCTGTAGCAAGCTTGCAGATGACGCTCGCTTCACGCACCTCACCGTCAACCACAAGCTACACTTTGTCGACGCGAACACTGGTGCGCATACCAATACGGTGGATCGCACCTAGGCCCACGTCAAAAACTCTCTTCCATCTGGACGGCGCGAGAGCCACCATTTCACTGGTCACAGTCACCTTGCAAAATTCATGTTTTGGAGGAGAGATAAGGCGCGCGGAAACACTGATAGATTCCAGTCGTTCGTCGCCGTGGCCGCCAAAATCTAGAGCCCCGACGCAGACAGGGCGATGATTCTGACGGCCCCGGTGACTTCGAGTGATCCGCTGCGCTGAGCCCGTCGCCCGCCTGCGTGCATAAAGACGACTTATGCGCCAACCGCTTGTCAAGTGCTCGTTACGTCAGTTATAGGTTCTGGTAGCGGTCTAAACGGCCCTTTTCAGGGCCCCCATATTTTGCAAACGGAGCTGTGTTCTGTACGCGGCACCCCGTGTCTCTGTAAAAAGTTCACAGGAAAGACCCAGCAAAGGTATGTGGTCCCCAACTTGGATATCGCGTGTTATGATTCAAATAAAAATTGTTCTTGCTTATTTCGCGCCTTTGATCCCAATAAATGCCGCCGTTGCAGTCGTCCCGCGGTGCTGTTGCTCGCCTATTCGCCGTCGGCGTGCCTCAGCTTCGTCGTCTTTGCTAGCGGCGCACCGGCGAAAGCAGCCTTTGATCCCAATAAATGCCGCCGTTGTAGTCGTCTCGCGGTGCTGTTGCTCGCCTATTCGCCGTCGGCGTGTCTCAGCTTCGTCGTCTTTGCTTGCGGCGCGGCGGCGGAGGCGGTTGATCTGACATACCGCGTTCGGCTTTGGCTAGCAGACGGCGTTCGTAAAATGGCGTCAGCTGTTGCTGGCTTCACGCGGCGGTAGCGTGCGTGCTTCCATTCATTCGGCGTTCGTTGCCATGGTGACGGCGAGGAACGCAGACGAACTTCATGTTGCGGAAGAACGCTGCGGCGCAGCGATACCAGGTGCGTTCTAAGGCCCTTCCCGCATGCTTTTCAATGGGCGGAAGGCGAACAAAAAGAGTTCCAAATAAGGACTTAACGCAGAATGCTGCATTTCTCCAGCGCCTCATAATTTGACGAGCCTTGCACGAAAAGCATGTTTTTTTGGCCATCCCGCGTCCTGTTTTTTTATCCGTAACATGGGTCTAAAGTATCACACCGACTTTGTTTGTTTTCTTTAAACGAGATTCGGCGCGTTATCAGAGAAAAGTATTTTCGGTAGGGCGTAGTAGCGAAACGAGTGAGTAGAACGTCAATGACGCGTTTGTACGTCGTGGCATGCATCGTGAAATATCCAACCACTTACAGTACGCATCGACCATGACTCCACAGATGCGGATACGTTTAGCCATGCACCCACCGACTGAATAGTGGATCGTTTTCAGTTACTGTTCATAATGGCGCTGGACTCGAGGAAAACTTCGAGTCTTTCCGCAAAGTTAGCCCAGGTGCCAACACTTTTGTCGAAAGCGGTAAGTGCTCGAAACGTCAACAACGTCGGTAGCGACGTGCTGTGCTTGACACTTGACGCTTACCATTCGCTGCGACGAAACTTGCTTGTACGTCTGCCACGAGTCGTCCGATATCAGGTCATCACCGCAACTCCATCTCCCGACAAAACAGGTCTTTATTGTCCGCATGTCTATAGTTAGCAATCATGTGAACTAATAAATTCCCGAACGCTCATCACTTGCCATCACTAAACGCCGCTCAATCATAGTGTCTTCATGGCTAATAAACATCTTCCTATTTATACTGACGCTTTTCATCATATTCCTCCTGAGCTGCACTCACAACATAATGTGTGTCGGTACTTCCGAAAGTATTGCAACGGCCGTTTGCTTTCCGGGAACTATAATGTAACAACCTTTACAACATCTTCCGGATCCCGTGAAACACAATATTTCGTTACGTCACTTTTCAGTCGTCGTTATAATGGCGAGGTAAACCGTAAATACCGTAAATCGCGAAGCAGTTTACTAGACGTCCGCTTCCACTGGTGTCTTGGAAGATTGAGTCTACTGGGGTGCATTCCTGCAGAAGAATTTTTCATTGACAGAATATTGACACGTCAATCAACAATTGATTCCTTGGTAAGATTTATTGCGAAAGCCCGTCGCAACCGCCGAACCGCATGTCCCTATATCAGCCGGACATTCTCGCAGAGATGAGTTTGCTGGGCCACGCTACTTGAGCCAGCTGAGCACAGCTGGCAGCGGCGCGAGCAAGGCCACGAGGGGAACGTGATGGTGCTCGAGCCATCCCACCGTGAACCAATATTTCGGCCACCCCACGGGTGCGTGTCGCCATCTATTGGTTGAACTAACGCCTTGTTCAAGATGGCTGCCGTGGGACCGCAGCCTTAAGGAAATCAATAGTGTTAAAGCCGCATCACTAAAACAAGATAGGAAAATAAAGAAACTTGAGAAGACCATCTGTGCCCTTGTAGATAAGATGGACGACTTAGGAAACCGCAATCTGAGAAACTACTTATTAATATTTGGACTCGAAGAAACAGAACATTAGTACACTTACACCTTAGAAGCGCAGGTGTCTGAAACCATATTTCAATATATTGTTACGTTTTCAATTTACAAGAGGACGTCCATTACCGAATTGCACCCAGATTAGAATGGACCTTTTCCGAGAAGCGTTCTGCGCACGCGCGAGCGCCCGATGCCAAGCGGCGGAAGTGTGCACGAAAAATCGAGGAAATTCGGAAGGAGGCTGTGGATCAGCGAGTAGCAAACGTAATTGCAGCATACATATAATTGTGTTACGCAAAAAAGAAAGCGGACGGAAAGGAATAACACGACGTTTAAGTGGACGCCACGGATGCCCCACTTGGACGGCGCGTTGGGCACGCCCTGCTGCTCAGAGAACGAAGAAACTGGTAGCGTAGCTCCCATTATCGATTGGTGGCGCAGGTAGGTCCCTTCCTCGATTTTTAGTTCGTGCAGCCACCGCCTGGCGCCGTCGGTATGTGAAAAAGGTCCATTGTGTCGTGCCCTCTGCACGCGCATCGTCGTCGTCCCCTCCGTGAGGTCTCTGGCACGCGCCTCAGCAACATCGCTACACTATTTCCCCTCTGAGTTTTTTTGGGATGCTTGCATGTTGGGTGATTCATTCTGCTAATCTCCACGTTCCATTAAAGCCAGACAGTTCTTTTCGCAGGTGTCGTTGCCGATGCTCTTGTGCACGCTCACGAATTTCGTGCCAAAGTCTCAGTTTTTCCGCTACGCCAAAATCCAGCACATTAGCGCTTTTTGAAGATGGTGCGCAGAATCTTGTCACCTGGCCGCAGGTAGCTTCCCGTTCTGTCACCTCTGTTGACTTGTCTGGAGTAAAACTCCGGTGCCGTCACAGATCATATCGGTACAAATATCACTGCACATTTGCGCATTTTGACCACCAACACCGGAAAATGAAATGCACCAGCAAGGACTGAGACTCAGAAGAAGCTGGAACTTTTGGAGAAGATTGCCACTTATGAAATCCGTTAAGTGGCCACAATGACCGTGAAAGAATTCAAGTCCAGCGCGCACTTACGCGCTTCGATTATTTGAAGGTCTCGAGATGCAAAAGTGGCCTATCGGCCAACGCCGGATCTTCATTTCACGGTCACAAAATAGTCCTGGAAATAATGGCGAAGTGGTGACTTGTCCGTGGAAGGTACGGCACGGCGATTTGCGGCTTCAGGGTAATCCAGCCGCGATGTACGGCTCCACGAGACGCCTGTGCCGACCACGTCGCAGAGGACCTTCATCCTGACGGGGTGCGTTCCGGGTTGCATGAGGTGCCGTACCAGAAATCCCACTTCTGACACCAAATGTTACGTTTTCAATCTACAAGAGGACGTCTATTACCGAATTACACCAGATTAGGAGTGTGTTGTGCCCTCTGCAAGCGCATCGTCGTCGTCCTCCGGTGAGGTTCTGGCACGCGCCTCAGCAACATCGCTACAATATTTTAATATATTCCTTACGTTTCTACGCCTGGAATTGAAAGGATCTACAGTCAAACACACTGAAAAACCCGACCGGTTATCCTAAAGCTTCTGTACTTTAGAGACAAACCAACAATACTAAGAAACTGTTCCAAACTGCATGGCACTAATATTTCCGGATTTTTCCAATATTAGTGTATGCATTGTAGTGGCGCGAAACTTCGAAAAACGAGGATTTTTCGAAGCAAGCCCATCTAATCAGAAATAATCTCTTGGATTGCTCTAAGGACGACAAAAGAGCAGGGGTCAAAGTGGCGCTCGTCTATGACAAGGTGCGAATCAAGTTCAACAACGTGTTCTACGCGTGGGACTAAACGATAGTGCGTATAAATCCCCGGTTCGCGATAGAGTCCCGGCAAGCGACAGCGACGTACTAGGCCCAGCATGACAGCACAAAAAATAAAGAGCATCGCCAAACAGAAATAAGAATCTTGAATGTAAATGCTAGCAGTGTTGTCAATAAACCAATAGAACTTGAAGCATGTTTACTGAGTACCGATCCCGATGTCGTCATTATCACCGAAACGTGGATGTCTCCGAGTGTACTTGATAGCGAGGTCGTCCCGCCCAACTGCACAACGAATACGCAAAGATCGAGGTGGCCGTGGTGGCAGGGAAGCCATCGCTATCAGAAAGGGCTTTAAATATACCGAAATGCCTGATGTTCCTGGAACTGAATTTATTTGGTACAAAGTCTCTTTTCATGAGTATTCATGTTTTGTTGGTGCCGTATACAAGCCTCCAAACGCACCGCCCAGTTTTTGTTTTGTTTCTTTACACTTTCTACAGTTAGTTGGTGAAAATGTAAACAATATTAGTCGAGTCATCATGGCCGGTGATTTCAACGTCCCGGAAGTTGACTGGGAACGTCATGGGTGCAAAAAACCTGTAAACGCGGACGCTCTGCTCGAAATGGGTTTTTGTTATAACCTAGACCAGATAGTAGAGAGTCCACGCGTGTTCATGGTTGCATCTCAATCGATCACTCGACCTTATATTTGTAAGGCAACACTTTGAAACACTCGATTGTACGGTAGATATTCTAGACGGCATCTCTGATCACTCAATGGTCTTGGCGTCCTTTAAAACGCGACCACCAATTAACAACTCCTCTCCGTGTTTCGTACTGTTGGACTATAACAAAGTGGACGATGTTGAAATTCTTGATCTCCTTGATATGCAATACGATTCATTTCTAGAACTCTCTCTCGATGACCATGCTTCCGCAGATAATTTATGGGATTTTTAAAGAAAACAGTGAATTATTGTATGGTTGAGTTCATCCCTACCAAGAATAAAAGAACAAAAAAAAGGATAACCCGTGGATAACTCGTGACATTATTCATATTAAACGTGAGCTCAGCCGGCTAGGAAAAAGAGCGAAGGAACAAAAGTACCGCTTAGCAGAAACCAGTTTTCGGTCCTGAATAGTAAACTGAAACAAGAAATAAAAACTGCCAAACGATCGTATTTGAACTCCACTCTTCAGTCGTTTCTTAAGAACTTCCCCTGATAAATTTTGGAGATACGTGAACGTAAAAAAATCTAGCGCTACCGAATTCCTCTTTCACGACCACTCAGAACTTCCTCTGTTATTTAAAGATTATTTTGCATCCGTATTTACAACAGATAACGGACGGACACTCCCTTTCAATGACAGACAGACCCCACTTATTAAAAACATCACTATATCTGAACCTGGCATTCTCTCCCTTCTACTAAATCTAGACACTAAACGAAGCTGTGGCCCAGATAATATCCCAGACGTATTTCTTAAACGTTACGCGCAATAGTATGCGAAGTATCTGACACTAATATATTATTACATCACTAGAAACAGCCCAAATATCATTTGACTGAACTTGCACCATAGTAGCTTCACCTATTCACAAATCAGGTGATAAGAAAGACCCGTCAAATTATAGGCTCATTTCGATTGCATCGTTTTGTCCCAAAACCTTGAGCATGTTATACTAAAACACCTCACCAGCACTTATAGAAACAAATCACCTGTTAACCAGCCGTCAACATGGCTTTCTGATCTGGACTTTCAACTCTTACGCAGATAACAGAATGGGTGCCTGATTTATCCTCAACATATTAATATTCGTAGCCAAACTGGCGTCGTCTTTTTAGATTTTTTCAGAGCATTCGACAGAGTGTCACACACGAAATTATTGCTAAAACTTAAAACTTTAGTTGGCCCAGGACAAGTTGTTAGTTTGATTGAAGCATACCTTACTGATAGAAAACAGTTCGTCAAAGTTAACGGTCACTTTTCACCATTAACCACAGTTACTTCTGGAGACCCACAGGGGTCTGTGCTAGCACCACTTCTCACTTTATATTAACGACATACCAGACAACATTGATGTAAACATTAGACTGTTCGCAGACGACTGCATATTATACAACGAAGTCAAAACTCAAAACGACCAGCTTTTACTAGACAGTGCACTGCAAGTGATCAGTGACTGGTGTTCTGATTGACAAATAATATTAAACGCAAAAAAAACTGTTTACATCGACAATCAGTAATAAAAAGGTACCCTGCAATTTCCCTACAGCATTGACAACACTCCTCTTCAAAAAGTCGAACACAGTACAAATACCTCGGACTCCACTTTCGGCAGAGCCTTAGATGGGAAACCCACATCGACTTCATTACTACCAAAGCAATTAACAAACTACGCTATCTAAGGAGAGTTTTAAAATCAGCATCCAACGAAACAAAGTTAGTGGCCTATAAGGCACTGGTACGTCCCATAGTAATATATGCTAACGTCGTACGCTTCCTCCTCTATAAAACACACGTCGCCCAAACAAAAAAGGTGCAGCGCTTGGCTGCAAGATTCATTTTTAATAAATTTCGCTACTCTGATGCACCGTCCCACTTATGCAATCTAGCTCAACTAGCACCACTCGTAGAAAATGGCCAAAATCTCAAGAACTAAGGTTCCTGTTTCAAATGTTAAGGACCAAACCCTTATAGAGAAAAAGAAATATGTTACTTCGCGAATTTTTAGAGCTACAAAGATGGAATCATGGCAGGCTGCTCACAGAATATCAGAGTAACGACAACTTTTTGAAATACTCATTCTTTCCGCGAGTAGTGATCAGAATAGAATATATAGCTTACCTGACACTATTGCTCACTCCCCATTCCATAGACTCATTCTCAACTGCTCTGGGCTATCACCTCGATGAGGATACGTGTATTCTACTTGTTCCCATCGGTTCATCCTATTCTACTGGTCTAATGTTATTTTGAATTTACAAGTGTATTGCATTGTATTAGGATCCTCCTCTGTCTACAATGAGTAGCCCCATCCTCCTCACTGACTTTTTAACCATGCACTACAAAAATGTTACTTGTATTTTACCTTGTAACCACCCTACTAGATTCTCCTATGGAAACTGGTAGTATTTCTAAATAAATAAATAAAAAATGTCGAAGCGTCACCACCAATCTAGTGTGTCGCGGCGGCGTGGCGGCAGCATCTGCACTAGTTCTTGCCAACGGCGCTGCGTTACCGCCAGCCACAGCAGACGAATAGGAGCGTGCGCTCCTGGATGTGGGTTGCGCCATGAGCCCAAAATGGCGACGCGTCGCCGGCATCATGGTGGCGCCCGCGCACGATTAATCTAGAGTTCCTGTATAGGCTCCCTACGGGAGCCAGAGTTGCGCGTCTGTTTTCCACGCGCCGCCGCGCCGTCTATTCGCCGAGATCCGATCACGTGAGGAGACGGATCAAGTGCCATGCAGGAAAGTAGACGTTGCGCGAGTCCCGGCGTACGTTCCCCTGCCTTTGAGCGCGCCGCGCGCCTCGAACGCGCGGCGCCGCTATTCGCCGAATTCTGTCACGTGAGGAGCGGGATCAACATGCCGTGCGGCGAAAGACGGCGCTACGGGGATGAACGCGCAACTCTGGCTCTCGTAGGGAGCCTATACAGAAACTCTAGATTAAACGATAGCGGTACTAGTACAGCCACTGTAGTAGTTTCAGGATAAGTCAGGATATCCAGCGCTTTCTGAAGATCGAAACTACAGTGCCATCTGTTAAAAAGATACGCTAATAGTTGACGAGAAAAAGGAGTTTGGCGCGCCAATACGCGGCGACCGAGAACGGAGGAACGGCGAAAAATATGGAATAGTGTTTGGCTCTTTCCATTGATAAGTTACGCTAGGTGACCGTTTTACTTCCGGCTATCGTATGCGCAGATATTATTGCCGTTTTATAGTGATCCGTAGAGGTTACACAAGGGGCCATTTTCAGACTTTTGCCTGGTGTTGGCCTCAGGCAACAAAGCTATAACTTGCAAGTTGACCTCAGGATTTTTTTTTACAGCGGAGCTGTTAAAGGTTAGTTTACCCAGTTTCGTGTCCGTGGACAAATAAATCTCGACACAACCCGTCTGGGCAGCTACTGCCATCTATGAGCGACAACTTCAACCAGACAACCGGCTTGCCGGTTGTCTGGTTGCCGCCGTTGCTTATAGATGGCAGCACATGGAAAGGGGTATGATAGCCAGTGAAGTGTGGGAGAGCACTAAGTTTATTAGATTCCTGTAAGAGGAGCGCCCACACATGAAGTTTTCCAGAAAAGAATCTTGGTCTTGAGTTTTCCAACTTTGTCATGGAGCCCTCGGCAATTCCATTGTAGGACGACCGGTTGCTGTTGAGACTTGGCCATGGCGAAGACAAGTCTCTATCAGCTGTTTCAATTTGTTTAGGGTGTCAAGTACGGCCATCCAATTGATCGGTTCGAAGGAGGTCGTGTTTTCCGTCTGGAGTGGCGTAGGAGCAGGCGATATATGCGTGCCTGCATGTGGTGGCGTAGCTGAGCGTTCCTTACGACGAGCCGTTACGGCGCCTTTCTCTGGTGTAGAAGTTCGATCTGCCGTGACAGCTGCGCTATCTCCGTGTCCAGGTTGTCCTGTGTCACGGGAATTCCGGCTGGCTCCGGGGAATTCCCGGAGCTGGGGTGGGCCGATTGACGACCTTTGTTCCCAGGTCTCTTCAAGGCGGCGGCATACGAGGGATCCTTTGATGCGGTCTCCTCTGCCTCCTCTGGCTGCATGTTTTCCGCGGACTCTTATGCCTGAAAGCTGTTGTAGACTATACGTTGCGCGGAGATGGCTCTGAGGCGGTCTCGCGCACGGGCTGAGGCCCTCTGCTTAGTCTGGCATGTAGAGGGCGCAACCCTCGTGTACGTGATTGCCGCAGGCAACCCTGTGCCACCGCGGCGCAGCTTCGTATTTTATTTTCGAAGGAATAAAGTCACTTCTGGTTCTGGCACGAACGTGTTCACACGAACCTTCTTCTTGCCCTGCATGGTCTCCACATGGTGTCAGAAGTGCCTAACGTTATCCGCCGTTATGCCTAACGAAGTAGGCATCGCCTTCGCATGAATCGTCTCCGCCGTAACTGCGTAGTTCGCTCGCCCGTCGCCCGGCTTTCGACAGCCGTGTTCCTGCTCGCCGCCGTCCTGCTCGCTGCCATGCCTAACGACGAAGGAGACGGCGCCAAGCCTTCATGGCAGGGCCTTTCTCTGCATCAGCCAGACCGCTTCGACTTCGAGAACGCCGGTTCCTGGCCGACGTGGCTAAGCCTTTTCGAGGACTACGCCTTTGCTTCCGGTCTTCGACAGGCGTCGGGAGAAGTCCAGGTCCGCACACTTCTTTATTGCATGGGGCCAGAAGCTCGTCCTCTTCTTGCGACGTTCGGCCTCGGCGACGCTCCTGACGACTACAAGGTGGTCGTAGAGAAGTTTACGGCCCATTTCGTCCACCCCTCAACGAGGTGTACGAGTCGGCGCAGTTTCACCGGCGCGTCCAGCAGCCGGGGGAGACGGTGGACAGCTACTATGCGGAACTCTGCAAGCTCTGCAAGAGATGCAACTACCCGTCACCCGAGGTCGTGGAACGCCTTGTCCGCGACCGCTTCATCGTAGGCCTACGCGACGCTCGCCTCGCCGACCAGCTCTGCCGCAACCCCAAGTTGACCCTCAAAGAAGCATGGGTGCAGGCGAGACAAGCAGAAGACGCCCAAAAGCAGAGAGACCAGCTCGCAGGCTACGACACGCAGTCTCGACCGGTGAGCCTCGACGCTGCCAAGTCTCGGCAGCCACAAGCGTGACGCGTCAAGCACAGCTCAGCACGCGACAAGCGCACCTCAAGCTCTAGCTCGTGCGGCTACTGCGGCCGCGCTTCACACGCTCGCTCGGAATGCCCCGCCCGCAACTCGTTGTGCAACCACTGCAAGAAAAAAGGCCATTTCGCGGACGTCTGCCGTTCCCGGAAGAAACGGTCGACCCAGGTGGCAGCGCTGGGATTGTACACCGTTCGCAACTCGGACCAAGGCAAGTTCGTGGAAGTCACTGTCAACGACTACACGGAAGTGTTCAAGGTTGACTCGGGAGCCGAAGTTTCAGCCGTCTCGAACACCTTCCCCAACCTGCCGCCGTCCCTCGACAAGGTGGACAACACTCTCTTCGGGCCAGGGCAACAGCCACTCAACGTCCTCGGGTCCTTCATGGCCACTTTGCTGTGGAGAGGCAAGTCAACCCAGCAAAGACTGTACGTGGTGAAATCCCTCTCCGTGCCTCTTTTGGGCTTTCCAGCCATTCAGGCACTTAAAGTCGTCAAGTTCGTCGACGGGGTCTCATCGAAAGAAAAGGACCTTCCCACCGTCAAAGTCTCTTCTCAGACTCGGGACGCACTGTTTAATGGCCTCGGATCTCTCTCTGAAGAATACAAGATCCGCCTCCAGCCAGACGCTGTTCCATTTTCTCTTAGCGTGGCAAGGCGCATCCCCATCCCGTTGCGTGAAGTCGTCCGCAAGGAACTGCAGAAGATGGAACAAGAAGGTGTCATTCGCCGAGTTGACACGCCAACACCATGGTGCGCCGGACTGGTGGTCGTCCCCAAAGCCACTGGGGGCCACAGGCTGTGCGTGGACCTTACGAAGTTAAACCGGGTGGTCCTGCGAGAACGCCACGTCCTTCCCACGGTCGACCAGGTCCTGGGCCTGCTGGGAGACGCAGCGGTGTTCTCCAAGTTGGACGCTAAATCAGGCTTCTACCAGGTGAAGTTGGCGGAAGAATCGCAAGAACTCACCACATTTATCACACCTTTCGGACGCTACTGCTTCCGTCGGATGCCCTTCGGCATCACCTCTGCGCCGGAATTTTTCCAGAAGCAGATGTCCAGGATTTTGGAAGGCCTGGAAGGCACTGTGTGCATGATAGACGACATACTCGTCTTCGGACGCACTCTCGAAGAACACGACTCCCGCCTGCAGCAAGTCCTGATGCGACTATCCCGGGCAGGCATCACCCTGAATGAGAAGAAGTGCTGCTTCCGCCAGAACGAGGTTTCCTTCCTGGGGGTGATGGTATCTGCAAGGGGCATCCGTCCTGACCCAAGCAAGCTCCAAGCGATCAAGGAGATGAGCGCGCCAACTGACCTAGCAGGTGTAAGACGCCTCCTCGGCATGGTGAACCACCTCGGGCGTTTCCTTCCGCACGTATCGGACGTTGCAGCTCCTATCAGAGCGCTCCTCGGCAAGAATGCTGCGTGGAACTGGTCCCACGAACAAGAAACAGCATTCACCAAGCTCAAGCTGATGCTCGTCTCGGACCGCTGTATGGCGAAGTATCATCCGGCGTACCCAACAGTCGTCTCAGCGGATGCCAGTTCATTCGGCTTGGGGGCAGTCCTTCTACAAACTCAGCCTTCCGGCGAAAGAAGACCGGTTGCTTTCGCGTCGCGGTCCCTTACAGCGACTGGAACTACGATATAGCCAAACGGAGAAGGAAGCCCTGGCAGCCGTATGGGCTATTCAACGGTTCGACGAGTTTCTCCGTGGGTTGGTCTTCGACGTAGAGACAGATCACCTGCCACTGGTTTCACTGTTTGGCAAGATGGACTTGGACGTGGTACCTCCACGTATCCAGCGCCTTCGACTGAAGGTGATGCGGTACCAGTTCACGATGTCGTACGTCCCTGGGAAGCTTCTCGCAACAGCGGACACCCTGTCTCGCGTCCCCACGGAACCCGCCGATTCGTCTCGTCCTCTAGACACCATCGAAGTGTTTGCTGCGGAAGTCCTTCAGAGCTCATCAGAAGCAGCATCCCTACAGCTGGAGGACCTTCGAACTGCTCAAGCAAGCGACGGGGAGTGTCGCGCACTCACGTCGATGTGCCACAACGGGTTCCCTCCGAAGTCAAAGTTACCGCTTCACCTGACGAAGTATGCAAGCGTGTTGGACGAACTTTCGGTTTGTGATGGTTTGCTTCTGAAAGGCACCCGCATCGTGGTACCAACAGTGCAACGTGCGACAGCACTGACTTTGATTCATGAAGGTCACCAAGGCATTAACCGATGCAAGGCTCGGGCCCGGGAATCAGTATGGTGGCCAAGTATCAACGCTGATATAGCAGCACTCGTGGCACAATGTGAACAGTGCACGTCGTACCGAGACAATCCAGCAGAGCCCCTTCGGAGCACGCAGCTTCCAAGTCTACCTTGGGACTTTCTGGGTGCTGACTTGTTCCACCTGAACCGACAGACTTACCTCCTCGTGGTCGACTATTATTCCAGTTACCCGGAAGTGGTCTCGCTCAACTCTGCAACAGCTGGGCATGTCATCCAAGTACTCAAGAGCATTTTCGCTCGTCACGGCATCCCCTCCACTCTGCGTACAGACAACGGACCACCCTTCCAGTCCCACGAGTTCGCTCGGTTCATGGCGTCTTACGGAATCGCACACCAGACAAGCAGCCCCAACTTCCCACAGTCCAATGGGGAGGCAGAGCGCATGGTGCGCACGGTGAAGAACTTGCTACGCAAGGCGCACGATCCGTGCCTGGCTTTGCTCAACTACCGAGATACCCCCGGACCCTCGGGTTTCAGTCCGGCACAATTGTTGATGGGGCGCCGACTCCGCACTCGACTTCCCAAGGAGGGAGATTGCTGGTGCCAAGTAGCAAGCCGCAGGAGGAGGTGGCCACCAAGGCCGCGAAGCTCAAACGTCGGCAAGTCACCGACTTCGATCGCCGCCATCGGGCTAGAAGCCTCTCGCCGCTGGAAGACGGTACCCGCGTCTGGGTTCGTCCTGAACGAGTAAAGGCTACTGTCCTCAGTCCAGCGCAACGTCCCAGGTCGTACGTGGTGGAAACCGATGAGGGAGCAATCTGGCAGCGCAACCGGAGAAACTTGGTGCCTTTCAGGACAGGCAGTGAAGACCCAACAGCGAGAGAAGAGGCCCAAGGACTGGCTCCTTTCAAGAACCGGCAGCACCTGCAGCGCAGGACGGGGCATCACCTCGGCAACCACCTGCAGCCGAAGGACAGGCTCCTTCTCGAAGAGCTGGCGGCACCTGCCGCGCAGGAACGGGCTTCACCTCGGCGCAACGAACCCGACCTGGATACCTCACCTGTACAAAGAACTAGGTGTGGCAGACGGGTGGTGTGTCCCAGGAAGTTGAACCTTTAGTGTGATTCTGAGGGGGAGATGTAGAGGGCGCAACCCTCGTGTACGTGATTGCCGCAGGCAACCCTGTGCCACCGCGGCGCAGCTTCGTATTTTATTTTCGGAAGAAATAAAGTCACTTCTGGTTCTGGCACGAACGTGTTGACACGAATCATCTTCTTGCCCTGCATGGTCTCCACAATGGGCATTTCGAAGATGTTATTGCGTGTTCATCCGTCTTGCAGAGGCCAAATCGGTAGAGTGGCTGGCCCTCTGGTGTTGCCATTTCAGGGTCAACGGTTGCTTTTGGACAATATTTTTGCAGGTGCCCCAGTTGATAACAACGATAACAATACACAGCACGGGGCCGGTAGAGCTTCGGGCGCACAATGCATCCGTTATAATAAAAGTTTTCTGGTAGGGTCTGGGGGCCTTGTACCGTGGCAAGGTAAGTCGTGCTAGGTGCCCATGCGGCAAACTGCGAGCACGGTGTGGTTCTGAGATTTCAAGTCTTGTATGATCGTAGCACGAGAGTCGGTGGGGCCTAGGCCGTATGCAACGCATCGTTCACGTTGGGCCCAGATGCGAAGTATGCTTGGACTGAAAATTGGTTGTCGGCATTAACAGGGATACGGCTAACTGCGTAGATCTTATTGGCGTCTTCTATGGGGGCGAAGTGCACAGTTATGGATTCGAGGCCTTGACGATTACGAACTCTTCATAGCCCCGTGTGCCAAGGCACTGGTCCTATTACATGTATTTGTGGGGACGGTGGCGAGACCGAACCTCACGGTTGGTCTAATGTGTACGCGGAATGATCGATCGGAGAGGAGTCGAGTAAGGACTAATGGAGGGGACCGGGGCGGCCTTCACCTTTTTTGGGTGGTGGAATCTCCAGCGTATCGTCCGCCGTCCAGGTGGGGCAGGGAAGAACGCTGGCTCACTCCTCCAGGTAGATACTCTTGGGAATCCTAGTGTCTTGGGTCCGTTCTGTGAGGGCGTCAGGTGATGTAACTGGTGGCTGAGCAACGGAAGTCACGACTGAATTCAGTCGTGAGCTGGACGTGTCATTCATGCGGCTCAGCGAGTGGAGCGGCGTCGAGGACGGCGCGCTACCGTCTGCTGTAGGCGCTTGCAGAAACTCATCCGTTACCGCCGCGGGATGTTGTTCTCGCCGAGGCCAGGTGTGGCCAACTCTAGGCCTAACTGGCCGAGTGAGGTCTTTGGACGCCGTTTTCGGAATACGGATAGACGTGGATAAACGTATACGAATAGAACGAGCAGTCCCACTCAGATAAACCGGGAAAGGCGGCATCGCACGTCGCAAACCATGTCCCTCAGACACCGGTGAACCTGCAGCGATGGTGTAATCAGCAACAGGAGGTGGTTGCAGTCTTAACAAGCCCGGCCGAGACACCCCTGCTTATTGTGTCATTTTATCGGAGGCCACAGAATGCACCCTCAACCTAGGCTGGCTTCATCACATCAGGACCACGTATACAGGCATTCCCATACTTATAAGAGGAGATTTCAACGCCCCACATACCTCGTGGGGTTAAAACTACAATTCTAAAAGAGGTGTAAAAGTCTATCAAGTGTTTACCAACTGCAACTTTACACTCCTTAATCATCCCGACGTGGCACCTATCCCAGCGACCCGATCTCATGCACCGGACCTCACATGGTGGATAGGGCCCGGATCTCCTTCGTGGACACCTGAGCCAGATGCGTGGGGTAGCGAGCGTTCCCCTATCATTTTTGGCCTACACACAAAGCACCTGAAGAAACTGCACCACAAGATTAGAGTCACAGATTGGGAGAAGGTTCGTTCTGACGACCGTGCTTACTCACTCGACACCACGATCCTCATATCGACTCTACAATCCCTCCTCGCACACGGTACAGCCCTTACGACCGTAGACGAGGACCAGCCTACACCCGACATACCGCTACTCAAGCTGTGGGCCAAGCGCCGCCAGGCCGAGCTACAAGCCAATCGTAACCCCCTGCAACCCGAAGGTCGCGACTTGGTGAATCATATAACGGCGCGCGCTCGACGACACGAGAAACAATGATCACGCTGCCGGTGGTACGGCTGGTGCGACAGCCTCGGCTCCGGGGCTGGGAACAAAGCCTTATGCCGAACCTTCCCAGCCATGGAGCGGGGCGGCCAACAGGCAGACCCATCGGCGAGCATTCGGCTGGCCCTCAACCTCCCCCCAGAGGAGTTCGACCAGCCACCGATCGACTTTCCTTCGGATGATGCAATGGACACTTTGGGCCTTAACGATTTATTTACGAAAGCAGAGCTCATCGCTGCCATTGAAGCAACAAAGAAACACTCGTCCCCCGGATATGACAATATCCCGTACGAGCTGTTCAAGAACCTAGATGGGGAAGCCATTGATGCCCTTCTCCAGGTGATGAATCAAGTATGGGCCGAGGGCATCATACCACCCGAATGGAAACACTCAGTGGTGGTGCCTATTCCCAAACCAGGCAAGCCACCGACCAGTCTTCAGGCCCTCCGACCTATTTCTTTGACACCAACGGTCCGCAAGCTGTTTGAGAGGATGCTGGCTACTCGACTATCGTGGTGGCGAGAATACCACAAGAAATACGATCCCACTCAAATCAAATTCAAAGCGAACTTGGGCATGGAGGACGGCCTGGCCATCCTAGCGGATGAAGTTCTACATGTGTCGCCCCCCAGCTATTTAGTTCGAACTGTGCTGGCAACCGACATTGCCAAGGCATACGACAACATCCAACCCGAAATAATCCTCAGAAACATGGAGACCTTCGGCGTACCCAGGCAGGTAAACAAAATGGTGCACTCCTTCTTATGTTCTCGGACATTTTCGGTACGGGTGGACGGGCAACCAATTGGCTCCTTCACATCAAACCGCGGGGTACCACAAGGTTCTATCCTTGCGCCCCTGCTTTTCGACATTGCGCTCATGCCTCTGGCATAGAGCCTACAGGACATTCCCAACATCAAATTTCTTATTTACGCATGACGGCGTCACACTGCACCCACAGAGACCTCAACACGCAACGACAACACTTACAAGAAGCTCTTGATGTCCTTCACGCGTATGCGCAGAACGCCGGACTTGAAATGTTTCCCCAAAAGTCCTGCTACACGCAGGTGGCCAACAAGTCGGGCAGGAAATTGGCCTCTAAGTCCAACTTTTATCTCAAGATCGGTCCAATGACTATACCTTGAAACTGAAGAACTTAGGGTGCTTGGCCTTCATATCCATCAGCCTGGCTCTGGTACCCACCTGTTCCAAAAGTCTAAAAATTGTCGGCAACAACTCTGCACTTGATTCGCAGAATCGCACCAAGGACCGGCGGAGCCCGGACTGAGGTTGCCCGCCGCATCGTGCGCTCTGTTCTCCAACCACGTCTTGTCCACCAGGTTCAGTTCCAACAACTGACCCCCCAACAGTGGGCAAGACTTGAGGTGGTCAATAGAGACGCCGTGAGAGCAACCATGGCACTCCATTGTCTTTCCCCAATTCCAACTCAGGGTGTGTTCAGATAAGATCGAACACGCCAGTCCGGTTCGCATTTTTGTTTTTCTTTATATTTTTATATGTTACTCCCCCGTATGTGGAGGGAACGAAATCACAAATGTTTTCTCAAAAAAACAAGAATCTCTAAAGAAAAAAAAAATGACTGCCCCAAGACGGCAACGCCGTTTTCGGGCTTTGTCTGTTCTGTCAAGTTTGACTGCATGTAATAGGCAAACTAAAAATACCAAAAAACTGAATATTTTTCAGGAAGCAGTGGATTATAGTTATTACATTTTTGAACGTTTACAGTATTCTCAAAATTATATATCGCGCGCGCCAAATTAACTAATGTGGCTGCTTTAACGTTTTGACCCCATTTTTGCGACTCGTTATATCGTTATGTGTTAAGGATATTAAACTGAAACTTTTTCATATGTCCTTCCTAAACGTGTCTTTTATAGAAAATAAATTCGCTGCTCTAGTGTATAATTCAAAATATATGCAGCGCTTCAAACATATTCGAAATTGAAAAGTTCCGCAACTTCAACGTGCAATCAAAAAAAAACCTTCGATTTTTTTAAAATATGGAGGAATCACTCTCTCCATAGGCTTGACGAGCCTGGAATTGCTATACAATGACAAGCGCAGAGCACAAAGAGAAAAAAAGGAAAAAAAGAGAGAAAGGCACACACGCATTTGCATAAGAAAGACAAAAACTTCATGTAAAAGTACATTAAAAACATGTTGCATCATTTTGTTTCCAAGTCAAAAGTACAGCGCTTTGAAATGTTGCGCTTGTGATTATTCATCGATGCCTACTATGTTACCTATTATCTACTTGTTTGTTTGAACTGTATTGGGTTATTTTAGGGTTAGAAAAGGTGTCTACTGTAGTAGTGTTTATATAATTCTAGCAGAGATTTTGGTACAGCCTCGGGAGTCCAGCATTCTGATAAAAACATCTTTGGATTCAATGAAATTCATGAACGAACTTCAGACACTGGTAGGAAGATGGAATCCTCATAATCAGGTAAGGTTAATTCAAGGAAAGGCCATATACACAGAAAAGCGGTGAAGAAAAGGGAAGCCTCGTGCTGCATTTCGATTTTTGCGGAGAATTGGACCGTTGTTCTTCCCGATGAGGTCCAAGCCTACCACTGGCATAAGAATCAAGTTTCGGTTTTACATGCGTTGCTACAACAAGAAAATCCACGCGTACTTCGCTGTCATCAGCGACGATGTGTGCCACGACTCCGCCCGCCCGCTGCGCAATCGAAAAAATAACAGACTGGCTTGATGACAACGCTCCCGTGCACTCGCAAGTGACTTTTGTAAGCGATGGAGCGGCGAGCCACTTCAAGAACAAGTATCAACTACACGAGTTCAGAAAATTAGAGTACCCTGCAGCCAAATGGCTATTTTCCGCCACTGGGCACGGCAAAAATGCATGTGATGGTGTTGGAGGGCTTGTGAAGCATCAGTCTACTCTACACAACCTGCGACAGCCGGCAAACATGGCAATCCAAAATGGACAAGACACGTCAAGAATACTGTCTCAACATCTCAAAGGGGTCAAGCTGCTCTACTTGGATGAAACTGAACTTGTAGAGTTCCGGAACCGGAAGAAGGAAGAGTGGAGCAACGTGCGAGCCGTCCGTGGAATTCAGAAGTGGCACGTATGGCGAAGTCGCAGAACGGGGCAGAACTCGGAACGAGACTATAGTTCTGTTTATCCCGGACCGTCGGAAAAGACTAAGTGAGCGAAGCGACGAGGTCACTATTTCATAATCGCTGCTTGAACATGTTGAGTGTCAATGTATTTTTATTTATTTTACAACAATGACAGACGACGCACCAAGACACAGCCGGAACGAGTGGACAAGCCAAGGTGTCAGCGATTTATTAAAACAGTTGCCTAAAGATGTAGTAAAAGTGATGATCCTCAATCCCACCGAGGAGTTATTTTCAGTTCTTATGTTTACTTCGCGAACACTGGTATGGTATATCGTTTCGTTCTAGGTATTTACGTTTAAGCTCGCGCGACCGTGCGGTCGAGCGACCCGGCGTCTCCGGTTGCGTCCGCCGTTGTTTGGGGAACACGCACGTAATACGCGGCAGGTTATATATGCTCTTTCTTTCTATCGACACTAGTGTCTCGTGCGGGTGGTTGTGTTTCAGTTCGCGCGACCGTGCAGTGGCATATGCAACAATTAAAGCACGAAGGGCGGGCTCGTCTTAGTTCTGCATCTTCGATGCTTCAAACTGCTGTCCTGAGCTACGTGCACTTCATACATGCATTTAGAGCGGTCCAGATGAATAATTCGAACTTGTGCACAAGTAAAAACCGGACATTATGAGAAGTCTAAACAAAAAAAGGAAGGCGGCCACACTGCGGCCGTGACCTTGGGTGAACATGTCCCCGTGGGGACATGTTCACTGTACTTTTGTACTTTTGACGGAAACGAAATGATGCAACATGTTTTTAATGGACTTTTACGAGGGGGAAAGGAGAATGATTCCTCAAAATTTTAAAAGATCGAAGATGTTTTTTTTTTAATTGCACGTTGAAGTTGCGGAACTTTTCAATTTGGAATATGTTTGAAGCGCTGTATATATTTTGAATTATACACTAGAGCAGCAATTTATTGTTCGATAAGAGACACGTTTAGGAAGGACATATGAAAAAAGTTTCAGTTTAATATCCTTAACACATAACGATATAACGAGTCACAAAAATGGGGTCAAAACGTTAAAGCAGCCACATTTGTGAATTTGGCACGCGTGATATATAAATTTGAGAATACTGTAAACGTTCAAGAATGTAGTAACTATAATCCCCTGCTTCCTGAAAAATATTCAGTTTTTTGGTATTTTTAGTTTGCCTATTACATGCAGTCAAACTTGACAGAACAGGCAAAGCCCAAAAATGGCGTTGCCGTCTTGGGGCAGACATGTTTTTTTTTCTTTAGAGATATTTGTTTTTCTGAGAAAACATTTGTGATTTCGTTTCCTCCACATATTGGGGAGTAACATATAAAAATATGAAGAAAAACAAAAATGCGAACCGGACTCGCGTGTTCGATCTTATCTGAACACACCCTCTGCAAGAGCACGCTCAGCTCAATACTCTCACGGAGCTGGTGAACCAGCGCTAACAAGCAAGAATACTCAAAAGCAAGCGCATACCGGCGGCAGAAGCTCTTCATTCCTATTTCTTCAGAGGGCCTCCCTGACTACGACACTGGACGACATCCCACCGTGGTGTTATACTAATATCACCACTAACAAGACAATGAAGCTTCGCCGAAGCGACCAGCCAGCTCCAACCTCTGAAACCAGCATTTCTCAGGGCCAATGCGTAGTCTAGCGCTGCAGTTCTGCCACGGGAAGGACGGGTCGCCTTTGTGAGCCCATAACACCCCGAGATTCAAGCCATCTGTAACAAGTCGGACACACCAGAATCCTTGTTACTAGAGCTACAAGCCATAGACGACGCAATCAAAGCTGTCATCAGTCTGCCAGACATAAGAAAGTTCACATATACATTGACTCGCTAAATTTAATTAAGCATCTGAAACAAGTTACCCAAACGCTAGAAATATGTCTGCAGATACACATACTACACCAGAAGACAACCATCAACATAAAAGTTCACTGGGAGCAGCTAGGGGCATAGCCAGGACCATTCAAACCTCTTGGCTGACCACCATGCCCACCACACTGAGCACTTACTTGACCTCCCAACCGCTTCCCTCCCTTCTGATCCCCGGTCCGTCCCTCATAACTCAGAAAAACCTCCTTGGACGGGACACACGCGCTTTAATCCCTCCGTGCGTCTGCTCCCTTCCCCGTAACCTTTCCCGAGTGGAGGAAGTTTCTCTCCGGAGGCTTCGGGCCGGGGCGGCCCTAACACATTCCATTACCTGGACCTGGGGACAGACACCTGCCGACCCGAGAACCTGCCCTAAGTGTCCGGTCCTTGTGGCTACGGCGGATGCTTATCATCTGTTGTGGCTCTGCTCCAGGACCAAGACCACTCGCGAGACGATACTCAGCGAGGCCGGACTAAAGGGTCACCCACACGATAACTACACCCAATGGGTGAATGACAACAAGTACTACAAGTCGCTCCTGCAGTTCCTGCACGACACTGGACTGCACTCCTTTCTTTGAACCCCCCCTTCCCCAATATTATGCCATGTGGCACATTTTGCGAATAAAAAAAAATATGGCGGCACATAGTACAGATTTGCTGCTCTTCCCTCTTCACCAGAGTGGAAAGGCTGAAAGCTTTTTTTTAATTTCTGCTCTGTTGTTTCATTTGGTCTTGTTAAACATCTAAAAAATAAATGCTTTAGGCAATTTTATATATCTTGTCAATAAAGGGTTAACTCAAAAGCAAATGAGAAATTACGTGTCTGTGATGTGCTTGGGCACCTGTCACGATGACTCCATCCTTCCTCCGCACATTTTAAGCACACATGTGTACTTGTTATTCGCAAGAAACGATGAATGCCGTCATTCTGGGGCCACGGAATAGGGGCTCCATCCAGGGGGCACACTTATTTTCACGCTAAATAATATTTATTCATGCAAGTGCCCTCACGGCCTTCATTGGCCGCGAACCCGACTTCAAATATTCGTCGACGGATTGATTGTCGACGAGTGCATACGTCGGAGTGACGCAGTGCTCGCGTCCAACGCGTGAGATGGTGCACGCTGACGTGTTTGGGCACCGCGGAGGCATCACAGTGAAAAAACGGTGACCTTTCGAAGGAAAGGGCATAATAAATAATCCGCTATATTTCAGAATTTCTGTACCGAAAAGCGTGATCTTGGATTTTTACCCTCGTGTACTAGTTTTAATTTCGCGCACTGAACGATTTATCAGCAAAATCCCAACTTTTCCCAGCCCAAAATTTCATTTCATCGTCCCTTTCAGACTGTAAGAATAATTTGTTATTGTTATACCAAGACGCAGACGAACTAGCTTATTGTTGTTCCTTCAACCACTCTCAGCTTTTATTCATCCCTCACGTCGTATTGCTACTAAGACCGATCTGTCATTTCCAGTTCATATTACGGCGAACACATTCGCTCAATAAATGTTTGTTCCTGCTCCACCATCACCGTCTGTACAAATCGAGTAAAGGTGGCGTCCTCCACCAAGTACTGCCAGAACCGTTTATAGTGAGAGAGTTTGGCTAGTGGGCGCAGGGCTACCTGCCCGCTAGAACCAGCGGATTTCAGCGATAACACAAAATGACGTTACTTCTTTCCCTTCTTTATTCCTGTGAAATCGCATAGAGCTCCTATGAGTCAGAGCCACAAAATGGCGGACGGAAGTACTCATCCCCCAGTTGTCAGAATACGCTGCTGTGGTTGCCAGACCAGAAAAATCTTCTTAAGAAGGCCAAACTCTCAGTAGAAACTGCTTTGAGCACTGCTACCAAGCCAGCATGGAAGGGCAACCCCTTCCCCGTACAAGACTGCAGGGCCTGTCGTTGCTTCTCCGACGTGTAGGCAATTGCAAGCATGGCGCCCCGACTGGTGCCGCATGAGTGCAAGCACGTGCAGCGTGCGCGTGAACATGCTTTGGCTAGCTTGAAATTGCACGGGCCTGCAAATACGTTCCAAAAGCCAGGGGTGGTCATAATGAAAAAGTTTACTCTGGCTTAACTCAACAACAACAAAAAATATAACAACAACACAGACGTTTCGCCACCTATCCGGGTGGCATCATCAGTATGAACTGGCCCGGTGGTGGGGAGAGTCAAACCAGTCGACTCTAATCTAACAAGTCTCCGTAAACGTCCGGTAGGGGGCCCCGGTTTGTGTTGCACGCCCTGGGGTCACGGCGAATAAACCACGATTCCACGAACTTTCTCTGGCCCCAACGCTGCTCACGAGCCAAGGTCACCGCATTGTCCAAGTCAAACGTATGTCCGGTCGTCCAGCTGTGGTCGACGAGCTCAGACTTACTTCTCGTGGCGTGCGTGGCCTTCACCACATCCCGTCTGTGTTCCTTAAGCCGAGTGCTCCTTCGTCTGCCGGTTTCTCCAATGTACGTGGCGTCGCAGTCGGCACAGTTCACTTTGTACACCACACCTGTCTGGGCATTGGCGGGGGTAATGTCTTTTGGCTTGGAAAACGCGTTCGCCAAAGTGTACGCAGGCTTAAACACAGTCCGGATGCCCAAAGGGTTCAAAGCTCTTCTAATCGAGTCCGAGGTTCCCCGGACATAGGGAATACACACTATCGGCTTCCTTTTACCTCCAGTGTCTACTCTGCACTGTTGCATGCGCTTACGCGCGTCACTTATGAAGGATCCTGGATAATTGCGCCTGCCCAAGGAAGTAGAGATCCTTGTCAGTTCCTGGGACCGGAGGTCATCGTTCGAAGACAACACATCGCAACGCGACAACAGTGTCCGTACCACGGCGCGCTTGTGTTCCGCTGGGTGATGGGAATCAAAACACAAAACATTTCCGCTGTCACACGGTTTCCGGTACACTTCAGTCTCTACGGCACCACCACCCACCCGGCGCACCAATACGTCCAAAAACGGCAGCACACCGTCCCTCTCAGTTTCACACGTGAACTGGATAGCCGTATGAATACTATTCAGCGCCAAGTGAAAAGCATGCAAGTTCACTTTTTTCAGTATTACGAAAGTGTCATCAACATACCGGCAGTACATTTTCAAGGGGAAAGACAATGAGTTCATGACCAGCTTCTCCACATACTCCATTACCAAATTGGCCACCGTGACGGACACCGGGCTTCCCATCGGACAACCTTCAATCTGATGGTACACCTCGTTGTCAAAAGTAAAGTAAGTCTGGTTTAAACAAAACCGCAACAGAATCACAATATCCTCTACCAGTAATGGCGTGCGGGATCCCAACGTGGAATCATCTAGCAAACGTTTTTCCACGACATCAACAGCCAACCCAATTGGCACATTCGTGAACAAAGAGACGACGTCAAAGGAAGCCATTACGTCGTCATCCTCAAGCTCTTGCTTACGGACAGCTGTTACAAATTCCCGAGAGTTCACAACAGACAGCGTGTTCTCCTCAGTCAACGGCCTCAGCAACTCCACCAGAAATTTAGAGAGGTCGTAGGTGGGCGATCCAATAAACGAAACAATCGGACGTAGAGGGCAGCCCTCCTTGTGCACCTTTGGTAGCCCGTAGATCTTGGGGGTGGACCCATCGGACGAAAAAGGCGGCGATACAGAACCTCATCGAGCCTTCCCCTCGTCTTAAGCCTGCGCAAATGATCCACAAGTTGTCTTTCTGATCGCGCAGTAGGATCAACGTTCAATTTTACAAAGTGCAAAGGGTCACTCAGAATCTTATACATTTTCTCTTTATAATCGCTTCGGTCTAACAGAACAGTGCCCTTCCCCTTGTCTGCCTCAAGGATTACGACGGAAGTATCCGACTTTAAATCAGCTAAAGCCGCGCGTTCCCCTCCACTCAAGTTAGCGCGGACGTTCTTAGCGTTTGCCAAAGTGCTTACGATCCGGCTCCGGGCCAAGTTGACGCCGGATACGTCACGAATATGCCGCAATCGTTCTTCGACCTCTACAATGATATCCCGTTTTGGAACCCTTCGCGGCGCCACAGCGAAATTCAGACCTTTCGACAAAAGACTCACGTGGTCTTCAGACAGTTGTTTGGAGGACAGATTATGCACGGCTGCCGCACTGTTTAGTCGTTGCGCGCGTTCCGGAAGCAAACGGGACAGTTTTTGACGGTGGGCCTCAGTACATTTTTTCCGTTCCAAGTCCTCCGCTTGAATCCGTGCCCTGATGACGTCATGAAAGTCGTTGGGCTGAAGCTTCGTACGGAGGCATGCCTCCGCAGCTGATACCCGACGTCTTGCCTGATGGATCTGTTGCTTGTTGTCCAGAATCCGGGCTTTCAAGCAGTTGCGGCTGAAATCACGTGCGAGTTTGCGGCCATGAGGGGTGTCGACGAGTGCCCTACAGTGCAAGCTCCTGGGCACCACATTGTTGTTCAGGCACTCGTAGCTGAACCGCAAGTGCGACTCCACTCGGACGATCTTCGTAGACTGGTTGACGTACTCCCTCACCGTGCCAAGAAGAATACTTCCGTAAAGAACTCGGATGAATGCAAATATGTTCCAAAAGCCAGGGGTGGTCATAATGAAAAAAGTTTACTCTGGCTTAACTCAACAACAACAAAAAATATAACAACAACACAGACGTTTCGCCACCTATCCGGGTGGCATCATCAGTATGAACTGGCCCGGTTTACGGAGACTTGTTAGATTAGAGTCGACTGGTTTGACTCTCCCCACCACCGGGCCAGTTCATACTGATGATGCCACCCGGATAGGTGGCGAAACGTCTGTGTTGTTGTTATATTTTTGTTGTTGTTGAGTTAAGCCAGAGTAAAACTTTTCGTTATGCACAGGCCTCTACGCACGAGCAGACACATGGCGGTCAGTGACCTTGCTTGCAATCGGCTATACCTGTCGTCGCTGTCGTCCACAACTGTCGTTGTCATTCTATTCGAAATCAGAAGTTTCCTTCGCATAACTAATCCTGCAGTTCATAGGGGTGTGTGTATGTTTATACAGCTTAGAACTTCGTCTGCCTGAAGGGGCGATTTGTCTTTCAGATGTAGGTAAAATTTTTAGCCAGTGCGGTACAAGCGCTAGCCTGGGGTCTTTAACGTGCATCACGCAGTAATAATCACGACCGCACGCCTGTGCGATGATCCAACCAGATCAAAACGGGTGGAATTGGACTCAGGATCCCTGGGTTCTGCAGCCCGAAGCTTTCTCTCACGTGCTCCGAACTCGTGTGCACTAGCCCACTCGGCCACCGACCCCCCTTGCAGTTAATCGATGCTTTAAAATCACCGTTCAGAGAACAGAAAAAAAAAACTAGGTTTCAGTTTCGATTGTTTTTACATTCTCGTTTGCTGTTTTGTTTTTCCTTTTGCAGACAATAACCTAATATATTTAACACCCTCCAATAAAAACACCAATATACGCCAGAGAGGTATCTTATCTGTTCGTGCTAAGTTAATCGAAAAACAAAATGACAGGAAGATGCATTGGTGGGCTCTTTGGCAATGCCTTAGCATGGCCCTTAGAAACACCACACACGTCTCCCTTTGGGAAACACTAATCACTGACCCCTTTAATTTTTCCTTCTGGCTTTCTTTTTTTTTTGCTTCCTCTATTTCTTGTTGTCTTTTTGGCCTTGTTACGGGGTCAGCGTTAGCAGTTCCTAAAGGAGGAGGTGTGTGGTGTTTCCCAGGAGTCACGCTAACGGATTCCCAAGAATCCACCAATGGACCTTCCTGTAATTTTTACTTTTTTTGTACTCTGCCTGTCAGAGCACGTCGACGACTTTGGATACGGTCATCCATATCGCTCGTGGAAAGAACCACATCCATACCACTCGTGGAAGGAACCGAATCCATATCACTCGTGGAGTGAACCGCACCTATCATTTTAACTACACACACACTCACAGCAAACGCACCGAATGGAAACCCAGAGCGAAGGACAACCGGCGGCGGCAGAGCAGCAACTGAGCACGCCCGCATTCTACCACGCCGCGGCGCAACACCTCCTGGATAACAAAGCCGTCGTGCAGAATGAGATGGAGGCATCAGAGGAGGCCAACGCTGGGCACAGATTTGACATGACGACTGCGTCGACGCTCGGTTCAATCTTGACTCGAAGCCGAGCGCTGGCTGAGCACTCATTTCAAATCTGTGTCCAGCGTTAGCCTTCTCTGACGACGCCATCTCACTCAGCACTGCGGCTTTATTATGTAGGAGATGTTGCAGGTGTCGCCTCCTCTCTGGCTCCGCGCCAGCTGTGCGCGTGACTTTGCCGAAAACGAAAGGGTTCGTTTTGTCGAAAACTCGGCTGCGTCTGCCAGTTTGTCAGCGCCGGGGAGAGAGGGAGAGGTTGACGCGTACTCACGTCAGCGCTTCGGACCAATGGGACCGTCTCCCGCGACAACTGACAAGCGAAAGACACCGCTAAGTTTTCGTCAAGACGAGCACTCTAATGCTAGGGCATTAAAAAACGGGCGAACATCCAATTCAAGCATAATCTTGCATTAAATCCGTTCACTCGTCGACATCGGATACCACGCTCGTATATTTGGATCTACACTGCAACCCAAAGTTGAATAACAAGGTGCGTTGAAACTGTTTACGCTCGTCAGAAATAAAGATCGCTTTGCCAGGCACCAGTACACTCAATGGTCCGTCTTGAAGAGTGTCACTTACTCCTTTACAAAAAGGAACGAAACGCCTTAAGTTAGAAGGCGCTGTGATGCAAACAAACAATTAACATGATCTTGATGTTGGTTTTTCCCATATGTGACGACTACTTCTGAGCCCTCGTGGCTTCCAATTTTAGGCCGAGAATGTTTTCGCTGAATTCACACGGCGTCACTACTCCTCAGTGCTGTCAGTCTGTAAAGCGTGGATTCTGTTTTGTAAATGAGTAGCCTCCACAAACGGAGAATAAAGACCTCCGTGTCCTTACCAAAGACCGGCATGGCCAATTCTAACAACTCCTGGGTTGACGTACCAAGAGCGAGTTTTTCTGTCAACAGGTCTTCCAAAGAAGGATTTGGCGCGCCTCTGTGCTCCTGGCATTTCTTCGAACCCAGGGGAGAATGTGATTCCGAATCATTCGCTTGCTCACGAGCTTGGGATCCACTTGATACGCCATCAATTCGTTTTTGTTTGAAGGTATCAAAGATTTCACATACATCCTCCGTTTGTTGTTCCGTTCTTCACTTTCTTGCTTGGTGCATAAGTCCGATTCCGTAGGCGATCTGCACTTGGCAACCTTGGGAAGATGACTGCCTACAGTCTGTTCTTCCTCAGAATCACTTGAACCATCCGAACTGATTTCAGCCTGAACTGCATTTAGAAGTCGCTGCATATCCTCCTTATGCTGACACACGTCTTGAAACTCGACTTGAGCGTTACTACGTGGTACCTCCCGCACTTGACTCCTGTGGAATAACGACTGTGGGCGTGGCAGTTGAGGTGGCGGCGGTGGAACTGCCTGCAGGCCTAGCTCCTGTACTGCGACTGGCTTACTTCGAAGACGGAGGTCCACAGGACAGTTCTTCTGCAGAGGTGCCACCCTAGCGAGAGCTGTCGCGGGCTCAATCGGCCGAGGTGTAAGAAGGGCCGTCCTGGGTTTTCCTACAGGCAAGGGTCCTGCCGGAGACTTAGCTAGACATCCACTGCTGCTTAAAGCAGGAGTCCCAGAAACGACTGATGGCGCGATAGAATTTAGGGCAGCAGTTCCAACCTCTGCGAAAGCTACTTTTGGAGGCTGGGGCTCCAAGGGCGATTCCCGCTGGCTATGGCACTTTTGAGATTCAGAACTGGCGGTACCGTCGGTATTGAAAGTGCTGCCCACATCGCGAAACAATTTGCCTGGATGCTTATCCCCGAGGCCGGGTGACGTGGTTACCTTCACAACTTGTGACTGCTCTTGTTTACTCTCAAGGGTCACTGTGTGCGTGCTTTCCTCCAGACGCGCCTTGAGAGAGTCCATCTCATCTTTTTCCTCCAGGTAATCTTGAATATCCAAGAACTTTTCCCTGGCAAAGCTTTCCCGCCTGATGCGGAGGCTTTCCCCACTGTAGAACTCACAGTCGGCGACGCGGTCGTCGTAGTGCTCGAAGAAAGCCGTCAGAGACCTGGCGTTGCTGAGGCGGCGAAGTATTTCTTGTTCTTCCTCAGCGGTGCGTCTTGCGCATCGGATAGCCATCTCTCGTTCTCTGGCCTCCCACCGACGAAGATTCCTTTCAAAACTTGAGTCGGTGAACTCGTCTCCGATTTGCTCCTTACACGGGAAAGAAACGCCGCTTCCCGACATACTGCTCAGATGTCCTCACTTCGTGTTATCGCTAAAACCTTATCTTTTTTCTTTCTTGAAAAAATACACACAAAAAAAATGGCCACTGCCGTTGCAGGTGCTCATGTGCCTGGCGCGAGGGACAGTCGCCTACAAGAGCAGGGAGCACGTGCCCGGCGGGCAGTTTCAGACAACGTTACTGGAGCAAGCTCAGTTTCACAGCTCCGCCTGCGACGTGGGCTCAGTGGCGGTCACAAGAACTGGCAGCGCTGCAGTCGAGTCTTGCTTCCAGATTGTCTAGCATGCCAAGTTTGAATAGCAATACTTGAGCTTGGGCGAGTTGTTGATTCATACTAACACCTCACAGCGTAAGGAATCAGATGCACACAAAAATAAATTTCAAACACTCAAAGAAAGAACACTCACATTGCGCTGACTCTGATCTCTGTCGTTGGATCTCTGTGGTATATTACACTTCATCTTCATCATCTTTTTTTTTTTTGCTATTATACACATAAAAGTTTAAAAAAGGAACGAAAAAAAGGGAAGCTCGCAACGCAGTGGCAGATAGACGACGCGCGAGACAGGGAAGCAAGATCCGACTGCAGCGCCGCTAGTTCTCGTGACCACCACCTGGGCCACTCGCCTCTGCAGGCGAGAATAGAGAGCTGCGAGACTGAGCTTGCTCCAGTAACGTTGGTTTCAGATATGGCAGTTCTTTGATCACCAGGGTAATCTCGTTTACTCTGGTGGTTAGCCCAATCGAGACCACTAGGGTAATCTCGAGTGGGCTGGAGAGGAAGATGTGCTCATCGCCTGTTTTGGAATAGTAGGCTGAAAGTGATGATGTAAGTTGTTTTCTTCTTTTTTTTTGCTTCTCCGCATTGATTTCGCAAGTGATGGCGTCACAAGGGGGATCGGTGGCCGAGTGGGCTATAGACGCTTTGCACACGCGCCAGATTGAGCCGCCATAGCCGACCTTCTACTGTTTTACCGAAATGCCGAGCCACTGAAGCGGGCGTTTATGAGCCTCCACAGGGACCAATGCTGGGGAGGAGGACACAGTAGCACCTAAAGTCGCAATAACCTGTCCTGCTGTGGCAACGCTGACGTGAAGCGAACGTAATAAGAGGAAACAAAAACTGAAGGTCGCTTATGGCAGCGCCCATGCACAGCTGCTGCAAAGCGTCTATACTTCGTTTCAGCTTGGGTCCAGACGCAGCCGATGCTACAAGCGCGAGCTCCGGGCTTCCAGCGTCCCTGCCAAGCACGCGCGCTCGTGCAGTACTGGCACTGTTCAGGGCCACACGCTCGTGCTTGTAGCATCGACTGCGTCTGGACCCAAGCTGAAACGAAGTATAGCGCACACCAGCTCGGAGCACGTGGAGCGAAAGCTCGCGCTGCAGAACCCAGGGATCCCGGGTTCAATCACCACCCTGCCCGTTTCGACCAGCATCGTACCGGCGTGCGGTCGTGTATCACTACTGCGTGGTGCACGTTAAAGATCCCAGGCTAGCGGTTGTACTGCACTGGCTAAATTGCTCATCTACAGCGAGTGACTCGTCGCAACTTAAAAATGGCTGACCAACGACTCTCTGTATAAATATCCACACAACCCCAATTAATTATGGCGTCACAATATAACCGTGTGCTCCCAACAAGCCGTTGCTATAGCTAGAGAGAGTACAAATGCATGGGGGCTCGATGCGAGTTTAGTATTTGTCTGATAAAAAAGTTGGAATATTTTGTAATCGTTGCATTTAACCATGGATACTTTTTATATCGTCTCAATACCATGTAGCAATCATGGAAACCCGTAATAAAGGTTTGCAACCGGTTTTACTGTGATAGCAGACCACGCGATGGCTTTGCCGGTCCAGTGGTCCTTTATGATCACGGGGAGGGCATGACGTCAGCCACGTAGCTTTCCCAACACTTTCAAATACTTCTAAAACTATAAACACACGCGCTAGCCATGTAGGTTTCTTCGCGGACGGAGGGATCGGTGGCCGAGGATTCTACTTCTGGCTGCCGAACGCGTCGGACGTTCGAATCATGGGCTCCAATATAGTTGAGATAGCGGCCCTTGTTAGCCGCGGAAACAGGATTCAAGAAGGCGAAGAAAAGGATTATCAGGTAATCTTGCCGACACTGCCCACCGGACGAATCGTTGCGAACACCGTGTTCCTGCACGGCGACGGTCGAGCGAGACCATTCAGTGCGGAAGATTTTCGGGATGCCATCGCCCGGACAGGTGCGCTCCCCGAGGTCGTGGCTTTGGGGGCGTATCAAATCAACCACGTCTGGGCAGTGACTCTCAACAGCCTGGAGGAGACGAAACAGTTGCTCGCCGTTAACGAGCTGCAAGTGAAGGGGCGTCGCTGCCTCATTATAGACCCAGAAAACCAACAAGTCAAGCTGAAGTTGCACTGGGTACTGCACGGCGTTACCGACGAAGACATCCCGACGGCTTTAGACGCCTTCGGCAAGGTAACCGAGGTCACCAAGGAACGCTGGCGCATACATGGCGTCAGCCAGAAGGAATCAACTACCAGGACGGTCCTGCAGAAACTCAGGACTGGGACGAAGGTGGGAGATCTGCCCCACCAGATTAGGATTGCGGGCGAATTGCCCTTAGAGGTGGTACCGGTCAGACCCATGCAGTGCCTGCGCTGCCACGGAGCTGGCCACGTCCAACGCGAGTGCAAGGTACCGCGCTGTTTTCGGTGCCGGAGGTTTGGGCGCGTAGAAGCCCAGTGCGTGCGTTCGTACGCGTCAGTGACGGGGCCGCCGGTGAGTGATGGGGTATCTGACCACCTCATGGACACTACCGAGGCCGAGGAAGCAGCCCAAGGGGCCGGGGAGCCAGTGACGACGGCAGGGACGACGACCACGTCACCACCGAACAGTCAGGACGTGCAGGAGTCTGGCGACCTGGGAAGGCAAGTCGAGGAGGCGACACCAGTGACTAAAGATGGCTCGGCTAAAGGTGAAGCAAGCTGCTTAATTGACGAGGCTCCAGTGCTGAGTCAGGAGGCGGGAACCCAGCAAGGGTCAAAGGCTGCAAGCTGAAGCACGGCCGCAAAGCGTTGTCACACCGAGGTAGCTGGTGAGGAGAAGTCGGAGTCCAGCAAAATGCCGCTGCCCAAAGCGGCTCCTTGGCGACGGACCGGGCTACGACAGAGGTCGAACACTCCGAAGGGCGTGGGGGACTGCGGAGGAGCAGCCAAGCATGCAAGTCCCACCCGACGGTGACGCAGAGGGGGAGGTGACTAAGTACGCGGTCGGCGTGAGGAGTATGCACAATGCTTCCGGATCGTGTAACCATGACGGCTTTAAAAGGGTCCCTGAACTTAGCAACACTAAAAGTCCGAGGGCTGGCCCAGAAAAGGAGGCAGAGCCAGCTGTATCGTCTGGTAACAGACCTAGACATTGACGTTCTCGCGGTTCAGGAGACGAAGGTGGACGGGGAGGAGGACAGCGGGAGCATGGTGCAGCGCTTCACGTCGCTGTATTTTGCTTGTATAAGCCACGCAGTAAGGACGTCGGCTGGCTGTGTGCTGTTCGTCAGAAAGTTGCCATGGTTGGTTCTGCAGGAGGTGAAGTCGAGCCTGGAGGGCAGATTTGTTTCGTGCGACTTTATTTTCCATTTCGAGTGGCGTGTTGTCTGTTTCGTACGCACCGAACCAGGCTAATGACAGAACGACTTTTTTTAAAATATTAGGTTGCACCTTTCTACCGATAGGGCAATTATTTTAATGGGAGTCTTTAACTGTGTATTGTCTTCACGTGATAAGTCTAACAAGAGCGCCTACCGAGACGCAAGTACCGACGTATTAACACAAGTAATTAGCGAAAGTAACCTTGTAGACGTAGAGGAATGCTTAGAAGGTGCACTGGAAGTGCAGTACACCCATTTTCAGAGTAACAGTCATGCCCGATTGGATAGGATTTATCTTGCATTAGACTTTATAGGAAAATGTGAAAATTACTGCATTAAGCCCATCTCTTTTTCAGATCATTGTGTGGTACAATGTAGAATAGGAACGGCAAAACGGACCAGTTTTACATGGGAGCTATGGAAATTAAACTCTAGTTATTGAAGGATGACATGTTTATTGAGGCGGTTACGGACAGAATCAAAGAAATAGAGGGAGACCAAATAAATTAGGAGGTAAATGGGAATTGTGTAAACAAGACATCAAATTGAAAGCGATAGAAAGGTCATGTCGCTTAAAGTATGAGCAAGGAATTAAGTAGAAGACTTTAAAGAATAACTTAGAAAAATTAATTGTGCAAGAGAACAAAGCGCCAGGAGTTTTCAAGGAAGATATCCAGCAACAAAAACAACGACCAAGACCGCTATCGCGGGGCAGTCATGCGGGCAAGAACGGAGCGCTTGGCGGTTGGGGAGATGCCCACAAAGCGTATGCTTGAGGTCGAAAAGGCGAACGCTCGCCGGAATCAGAGAAATGAGGTAGAATGGAAAGGTGGCTTATCAGCTGAGAAACAAGACATTGAGCGGGCTTTCTTCGAACACTATCAGGCCTTGTTTGCCTACCGTGGGGTAGATTTAGAAAGATTCGAACCGGAACTTATCGGCGCAATGCCGAGACTGCACGATGATGACAAAGAGAGGCTACAACAGCCCATATCGGTCGAGGAAGTGGAAGGTGCTATCTTAAATTTAAATCCAGGGAAGGCTCCGGGCCCTGACGGGTTAAGCTCGTCCTTTTATAAGGAATTCAGGCATGAATTGTCACCCTTTTTAACCACGGTGTAAAACGAAGCCTTTGACCTCAAAGCGTTGCCCTCATCTTTTGCGGAGGCACACACCATTTTAATACCGAAAACTGATAATAGGGACAAACTTAAACAGTTAACAGCGTATAGACCGATTTCACTAACTAATGTTGATTATAAAATTTTCATGAAGGTGCTAGCCCAAAGATTGCAGACTGTTATTAAAGATACAGTTGGCCCACATCAGACGTGTTGCATAAAAGGACGCACCATATTCACCAATATACACAAGGCGATGTGTGTTTTAGAGTGTTGCGACGCCATAAACGCTAGTGTAGCAGTCCTTCAGCTTGATCTCGAGAAGGCGTTTTCTGTATGGCGCATGATATTTTGTTTGCGATTTTGGATTATATGAACGTGGGTGACGTAATTCGAGAGGGTGTGGCTCTGGCTTACCGAAATTGTACTACAAGGCTGATTGTAAACAAGAATCTGGGAGTCCCCATTAAAGTGCAACGTTCGGTGCGCCAGGGCTGGCCCCTTAGTCCGCTTTTGTTTTGTATCTATATAGAAGCGCTATGTTTAAGGATCAAGTATTGTGAAAAGATTGAGGGTTTCCAACTGGGTGGGTCAGAAGTTAAGCTTTTGGCCTACGCAGATTACATCGCTGTTTTCTGCACTAACAAAGAGAGTGTCGAACGAGTTGTTAAGGAAGTTAAGGGTTTTTCTGCAACCACTGGGAGCAATGTAAATTGGGATAAATGTATTGGGTTCTGGCATGGGGATTGGTCTTCAAGCCCAAGTTCGTTTGCAAATGTCAGATGGGTGACAACCCCCGTCATGTATCTGGGAGCTCCGCTCGACTGTTATAAAAGCAGCGAGCAGTATTGGCGTGCGCAAGAGCAAGAAACTAAAGATAAAACTGAAAACTGGAAAGGAAAGAGTCTCTCCATGTTTGCCAAAGCCACAGTGTGCAATATATTTTTTGTATCCAAAATATGGTTTGTTAAGCAAGTGTTGCATTGTTCCCGAGTTAACGTTTGAAAATTCCATCGAGTGTTTGCTGTCTTTATTTGGGCGTCATCCTGGGAAAGGTGTGCCAGGGACAATCTGTTCAGACGAGTCCGGGACGGAGGACTCGGGTTGACCCACCTGTTTGTCCGCCAGTTAGTGAACAGATTTCTGTTTTTTCGTGACACCTCTGACCCATTCCTGCGAACTGTGTGTCAGATGAGATTGGCGCGTGCGCTACCTCAGCTCATAGTGTCCACAGAGTGCATATCCGGCCCTGTTTTTTTTTTTTTTTAGAGAAACTGTATCCTCACTTCAGTTTTTGCGGACGCGTTTTTCCATGGAATATTTAAGTAACGCGACACGCAAAAAACTATATAAAGATATAAGAGATAGCGTATTTTCCGTCCCGATGTATAGAGCAATATATTGCGAAGGCCCAGGGCAGGATGTTCTGAAAAGAGTGAAGAGGATGCCAGTTAAGCCGGGGGTTAAGACTTTCTTTTTAAACTTCACACAGGCACGTTGTCAGTAAGAACATATTTAGAAGAATAAGAGATGTTTGTCCCTTGGGAAACGATCTGTTACACTTGCAAAGTCCCTGAGACAATGGAGCATGTTTTCTTGCGTTGTTGGGACGGGGTCTTCTTTTGGGATGTACTTCAAAGAACTATACGCAAAGATTTTCCTTTAGATCAGCATGGTATTCGCTTCTTGGAAATAGACAATGACGAGGGGTGCCTTTTGATTTGATAATGCTCCTGGGCCTTCACAGTCTATGGCGCTCCCGAAACGGCGAGGCTCCATAATGATGCCGATGTTCGGCCTGCGAGGATGTACTTTCGTGCCAGTGTTGTGGCGTACGTCGAAGGCGTTAAAAGACAAGTCACCGCACCTGATTGGTTATCAAGAATTGAACCGCTAGTAACGTTAAAAGAATTTTGATGTGTCGACGTCAGCCAATGACTGGATGACGGCTTGATTTTTTCATTTGTATATAGCTGTCATGTAAATATGTTTGTGTAATGTAAATATGTTTGTGTCGTGTCAAAATCAGGCAATAAAGAAAAAAAATCGGTGGCCGAGTGGGCTAGCGCACACCAGCTCGGAGCACGTGGAGCGAAAGCTCGGGCTGCAGAACTCAGGATCCTGGGTTCAATCCCCACCCCTGCCCGTTTCAATCTGGATTCGCATCGTACCGGCGTGCAGTCGTGTATCACTACTGCGTGGTGCACGTTGACGACCCCAGGCTAGCGGTTGTACTGCACTGGCTAAATTTGCTCATCTACAGCTGGGAGACTCGTCGCCCGTCGAGGCGACGAGTCTCCCAGCTGTAGATCTCCTCCAGTTGGAGGAGAACCAAGTTCTAGGCTACACACACACAACGCAATATATATATATATATATATATTAAAACTAATTATGCGTTTTTAAGTGCAATCAACTGAGGCATTAGCTTGCGAATTATGTTTTCTTTTCGATTTTCTGAATACCATATTTTGAGAAAGCTATAAATGTAGTTACTTATATGTCAAAACTGCATCGCATTTCTGACGTTCCAGTACCCGTTCTAGTTACTCATGACTGCTTCCTGCTAGCACTACAGAGTGAAAACGCACTCCATGCGGCCTGCCTTGTGTTGTGCTCCATGAAGACGGACTAGAACCTTCCGAACACCTGTTTGTCCATGCAGAGTCAACGAAACTCTTTAGAGCGATTAACATAACCGAAGGCCTAGGAGCTCTGATGGCAGCGTTCTGGGTGTCCAATATCAAGTATGCTAAAGGGTGCCTCAATACACCATCTGCCTTTCAAAGGTTGTTTTTCAGGCTTAATATAACGAAGATGAAGCCTCCTGCTGTCATGTTTATAAATCAATGCAGTGATTGTGTATAATAAAACGCAGTTCCTGGGTTAGCGGTTTTCCCTCTAACTTTAACTGTTTTGAGAGTTGTCTTGTTGGTATTTGTTTTTTCCTTGCAGGCGGCGGGTTTCTTGGGGATTTCTTTTTGTGAATTTTTACTTGTTTTTGGTGGTCTATATTGTGTTTTTTTTTAATTCTCCATCATGACTGGCTTAATTTCTGTATAAGGTAAAGCCATGGGGCGGGGTCCCATCTGCTTACTCGTAGCAAAATTAAAAATTAAAAAAAAAACCTGTTACCACTGATTGCAGGGGCGTTTCCATATTTGCCGACGTAGTCCACATGTTTTGCAGAAAGTTCTGTTTTCGTATAGCGGCATATGGGTCGTCTGATGGTACATGCGACTTTCAGTAAGCAAGTCACAAAGTTCTGCATTTTTATACCTACATTGAGTAGGTATAATGGGTTAAAAATGAATGTTAATAAGACCAAGGCTGTTTTGTTTTGTCCGAAAAGTAAAAGTGTTAACATAGTCGAGGATATTATGTTCAATTCTTCTAAAATAGAAATGGTACAAGAATTTAAAACTTTAGGTGTCTTTTTTTAGAGAACATGTCATGTGATGCTCAGGTAAATTATATAACATCAAAACTGTCTAGCATTGTTGGCCTGGCGTATCGTCACAAAGATATTTTGCCTTTTAGAATAAGACTGCTATTATATAACTCGCCATTTTACTCGCAAATTAATTACGGCCATTTAATTTGGGGAACAACCACTCATACAAATCTACAAGTGACATTTTAATAAGAAAAAAAAAGATACTACGAAGCATTTGCATTGTTTCGCAGGAATTTCAAACGGAAAACTTATTTAGCCAGCTAGATGCTGTGAAAGTTTTTAAACTTGCATTGATATCGCTTGTGTGTTAAAAATAAAGCTGAAATGAGCATGAATGTACGACATCTCGTGAGTTTAGCTATAGCTTAGAAGGAAAAGTATATGCATATCCAACCAGAGCCACAGAACCTTGGGAAGTCCCATTTTTTAGAACTAATTACGGCCTTCAAACCGCGGCGTTTACCCTCCCAACCACCCTCAACTATTTTTGTGCGCAACGCATAGAGCTTGAATATATGTCTGCCAGGTAACCTAAGGGACATAATAATTCTTAGCCAAACCGATCAAATTTGAGTGGCATGTTTTGACGCTAATTTTTCGTTATATCAATACTATCGCCACTGTGACTTTTTTTGTTTTGAACATCTTGTTGATGTATATTTTGATTTTTCTGTGAACTTTTTCCGCTGCTGTTACACTTCTGGGGGCTCGGGACCAGTCAAGCTGTTTTAACAGCTTTTTTTCCCAAGCCCCCACCAACACTGTACCTCATTGTTGGAAATAAAGCTATTATTATTATTATATATTATATTAAATTAACATTAATATTATTAAGATATATTAAATACAATGACCGCGTTTCTTGAAAATTTTACTTTGTTATCACCATCCCAATACGGCTTTATCACGGGGCGTGGCACCCAATCGCTCCTTCAGGAACTCGTGGACACATTAAATGCAATTTTCGCCAAAAATAAGTTTGCCTGCGCACTCTTTTTAGACGTCTCCAAAGCGTTCGACTCTATTAGTCATAAAATACTACTGAAAAAATTTACGACTATCGTTTTAGGGGACCATTTTTTCATATTCTTAAAGATTTTTTATCATGTCGTACGCAATATGTTTCACTTAATAATGCCCGTAGTATTAGCGTCCTTTTGAAAGCCGGAGTACCTCAGGGATCTGTTTTGGCACCACTATTGTTCAATCTATACGTGAATGACCTCGCTAAAAGTGTTGCAGGATGTGAAATCTACCAGTACGCGGACGATACGTTATTACTCTCGCGCCATATAAATCTATCAAATGCAATTTCTTTATTACAAGACAATGCCACTCGGGTGTTAGACTGGTTTGAAGCAAACTGCATTAAAGTGAACATTCATAAGACACAACTAATGCGACTCACAATCCCTTAAAGCGGAAATTCCCAGTCACTTCTTTCGTGCTCCATTCGTCGAAGTGCGCGCAGTGCACATGTACTCCACTTGAGTTCAATCAAACAATCAAGTATCTGGGAATTTATTTTGATAGTGATTTATCTTGAGACACTCATCTCAGTTACATTGCCAAAAGATTGCGAAGTGTGTCATGCATGCTATATCCTACAAAGACGTTTCTACCCTTTCCAATTCGAAAGATGATAGTCAACGCACTGGCTTACGGTTTATTGCGCTATGGAATTACTGTTTATGCACAACTGTTCTATTCTCTGGCACAACAAGATTGGTACTATTTTAAAAAGTATTCTGAAGGGAGTGGCGTACACCTCTTTGTCGACGCCAAGTGATGAGTTGTTTGAGTCTTTGTGTCTACCTCGTTTTTCAGCCCTCTTTTAGCAAACATTACTGGTTAAGTTCCTTTAAGACACTTCTAGAACGCAATCTGAGAGAAGGTGAACGTTTCGTCATTCCTCGTGATTTTACGAAGTATGGAAAACGTCATCGCTCATTTTATGTCCCTGATCTGTTTAACAGCTTATCAAATTTGTTTTCAAATATTGATTCAAAGCGACAGTTAAAAAAAGCTTTAAGGACAATATGCTAAAGTGATATTTCCTGTGTCTCGAGTTTAAATCTTCTCGCCCCGTTTTTCAGTTTCCTTCGTGCGTCTGTTCTGTATATTATGAACCAACAAATTTAGAATTTAGTTTTACATTGTTCTATCTTGCTAAAGTTAGATATGTTCCTTTATGCTTTCAATGCCTTTTCATCAGTTGTTGATATAACCTGCAACTTCGGCATCGGGTTCCTTTTCTGGTTTCTTTCGTGGTTCTCTTTCATTGCTGGTTATGTGACAATATCCTGCATGTGTTTTTATCTATTCTGTTTAATTTTCTCCAATAACTGGAGTGTTGTTTTGAACTGTATAATGTTGCGTATTAAACTGTGTTTATAATATTTCTGTTATTTTACGCCGCTGCCGGGTCCAATCCCACAAGCCGCTATTGGCTTTCGACGGACCCGCATTCACATGTATTGAATTGAAAGCTGCAATAGAATTATTATTATTATTATTATTATTATTATTATTATTATTTATTTTACGTGTGTGGGAAACTGCGAAGCGTTAGTTGTATTCTTTTAATAATAGAGCTTATATGCTGTTTGCTATAAGGAAATCTGTTGCGCACGCCCTTGGCTACAGCATGATCATGATCGAAACATCACGTGCACTCTATTTTCAACCATGAAGGGTTACTACACTGCACTTTTACGCGCTTATTAAAGGGATGCTTCAACGAAATTTGAAATATACCCGTCGTGTTCGAAAATAGGCTGAATATGATCCACAATATCCGTAAATGACAATCGCACGTTTGTATTTTGAGCCTGGTGGCTGTATTTTTCGTTATGACACGGCCCACTACTGGCAAACGCTCGGAGAGCAGCCAGCGGAGAGCACGTGACGTCCGACGCAATCGTGACGTAGGTCGTCTCGGGACGAGCAAAGCTACGGCGAGGCTGACGTCGAGAGGATGACCTCGTTCCAGCCACCGAAGCGGCTGCTTTTGTACGAATTTTGAGTGAAGGTTAATATTCTATAATCTTGTAGGGGGACCATAGCGACTTCTGGGACACACAAAAGGGATTCTCGGGAAGAGGGGAGTTCGTGCTTCCCCTCTTCTTTCGTCCTGGCCGGAGGCGAGACAGTTACCGTCACTAGCTGTCAAGGTTCGTAGACGGGCATTACAAACGAGGCGTTAGCGACATCCACCAGGTGCTCTTTGCTAATCGTTTAATTCGCTTTCAAATTCCTTTTTGTGACTTTTTGAACAAGATACTGGTGTCTTCAATGTGATACTGCTCCTTTGAAAAGATAAAGACCAAAAAATGAGCGCCGAAGTTTCGTTGTATAGTGTCCCTTTAAAACCATACTCTAAGAAAAAAAGGAGGAGAAAGGTAGCAACGGCGACTGTTCCTCCTTGTTGTGGTCAAGTTGCCCAGAGAAGGAAGGAACGGAAGTTTGGATGAAAGGAGGAGGTCCGGTTCCTCCCTGGTGAGTTGGCGCAGGGATAGAACATCGCACCACTGACCAAGTGGTCGAAGGCTCGATCCCTGGAAGGAGCGGTGTTTTTTTTTTATTTTTCGTTAAGTTTTTTTAATTTTTTTATTTACCGAAACAGGCATAAACACACCCAGACCGATGGAAGGAAAATTAAAGTCCTTATTATCCACCGACGCCAAGGAAAACTGTACAAATATCATTGCTACAAGCTTCATCAGCGCGCTGTTTGATAAACAAGATTTGGAAGGCGATCACCAGGGGCCAAGATGACGAGGTCGGTCCTTCAGTCGTTTCTTTTGCCGCGGCGTTTTTGACATTCACAAAGAAAGAAGTTTAAACACATCCGTCATAAACCGCTAAGCTTCGAAACGATGCCGACACTGCTACGTACACTGGGCGGCTGTGATCAGCTGCGATAGCGGCGGGCTTCGGGCCTCGGCCTCTTCGGCCACATTTCGTAACTCGGCTGCCTCGGCCGCCTCGACTGCCGGGCCCTAACCCTGCACTCGTAAGAAAAAATGGAGGTAAAAAGTAGCAACGGCGCGTCTTCCTCCCTTCTACTGACGCGCCCCCAAGCGGACTCGAGAAGAAGGGAGGCATCTTCTTTCGGTTTCGTTTTTCAAGCACGTCTCGCACGTTGTTAAATAAATGTTGTTGAGTTGATTGAGCTTCAGCGGCAGCGAAGGCCGCCGTTAATTCCGTCTTCTAGTCCAAACGTGCAGAACATTTCGGTTGCATTGACGTTTTTACCTTCCGTATTCTAGTCCAAACGTGCAGAACATTTCGGTTGCATTGACGTTTTTACCACTAATTTTTTCAAACGAACAAATGAAGCCGCTAGAAACAGCGAAGTTCCGGAGCAGTGCCAGCAGCGCTACGTACACTGGGTAAGATGGCCGTCTCTGGATTGCGGGAGCGTACGCGGAACTACAGTAGCGTAACCACGCGTAACTGTATCGACGTTTTCGACGTTATGGAAATCGCAGGAACTGTGTCCAAGGCAGGCAGGTTTTCCTGCCGGCTGCCTGGGTGCCTTCCGTGCTGAGCTCGGTTCTGTTTTCCCGTGCCGAGTGCCAACCGGCGTTCAACGTGGTTCTGTATTTCTGCGTGTCAGCAACATAGCAGCAAAATCGTGATGGCAGTGTTGTGCGTAGTGAACAGAAGACTGGAATTATCGCCGATGTGACCGTGTGTTCGCGTATCTGTGGTGTAACAACAAGATGAGATGACGTAAACTGTCGGGCATTGATGCCGCTGGTCGGGCCGTGATCGGAGGGGGCGGGGTGTCGTAGGTTGACATTCCCTTTACATTAAAGAGTTTAAGACCACTTGAGAAATTAGGTGCAGTCGATCGACGTGCGGATAGTCATGTTGGAACGCTGGTCTGAACGGTAAGCTCCTATCGTACAGTGGCCAATGTGACTGTCGGTCCCCGAGAGCGATTGCGCTCTGGGGGAAAGGCTGAACAGTACGAAATAATGAGGGAAAGTACTATATTTACAATGAAATTTTAGCATGAAAAACAAGGTAAAATCGAAAAAAAAGCTATCCTTTATTTTGCTGTTCATATATACTACGGTTCCTGGAGAAACTGCCCTCCAAGTGGCGCGCTGGGATGAGCGCTAGACGTTTTCGAGCTCGCCACGGGGTAGCTCCGTACACTTAACACCTGCTGCAAGTCGCGGCTTTGACTGCATTGAAGTTGATCGAAAAGCGATCTCTCTGCCCGTGAAGCATCACTTCCAGCTGAGTGAATATCCGCTCTACACAGATTAATTCAAGACGGCAATTGCAGCCGTGCGCGAACAGCACAAATAGAAAAACAAACACTAAAATAGAAATACTGGCTAGGAAGTGCCGTGCGGGAAACAAACCCAGGCTTGGAACCTCATTAGAGCGGCTCGATTTATTGGCTTTCAAACAATTACGGCATGATCGAGCGTTTTCTTTGTAATAAGAGATTCATCCCCTGAGCCATTAAAAATACTCTCAGATGTATGACATTGCTGGAAAAAAATCAACATGCTGGGAATATTTTTTATTGCTTATGGAGTCGCCGAAAAATTCCGTACGTTCAAAACAACCAGTATAAAAGACGGAAACGCAGAGCTCGGGAGTAGTGATCGGGTTAGTGTGCAGTTGTATTGCTGTTGTATATGCTGTTGTATTGATGTTTGTATGTATGTGTATGCGCTCTATGTATGTTCAGCTGATACTTGCACCGTAGAACGCGTAATGTGTCTACCTGTGTGAAATACAGGGTCCCGAAGTGCAATGGTGGCGTCAGAAAATAAAATATTTTTTGTAGAACATGAATTCGGCGGTAACTAGCGCCACCTAGCCTAGCTACTTGCGATTAATCTGCTTGACCCTGCCATCTGGTGGCAAGCGATTTAACCTCCTTTTACGCTACGCGGCTACGCCATCATTTCGTGTTACCGTGCTGAAACGAGCCAGGAGGCTGCTTCGGATTTGCTTTTTTTGAGAGCGGCTTTTAGTTTCGCGGGCGAATGGTTTACCGCTCCTTCGTGATGTGCGGTTGACGCAACGGTTGACGAAGGAATTGTGGCTCGAGGAATAGCAAAGGTAAGACAAAGTGCGCGAACTGGGTGTTGGTTGTCTCCGTTTAACATCGCAGTGCTGACGATGAGACGACTGAGTGACTGCATGCTTTCGAAACGTAAGTTTCTTTACCTGCAGGGGGAAGCCGGCCTCGGAAATAAATACAGTTCGCGGAAAGCTCGTGTTACGTTTTTATTTGCTGCTCCTCTCGCTCCGTGCTATAGACTTCGTGTTCTCGTTAAGCCTTATTGAGCTCGATTTGCTCGATTCGTGGCCGCCATAATGATATGCAGGCGACGGAGGAACTTTTGCTCCCCTGCTTTAGGGACGAAAGTTTCTCCCTTTCTGAAGGAACATATGTGTCAATAGCGTTCCTCCTGTTAGGGAGGACTATACTGACCCTTTTTTCTAAGAGTGCACATACCAACATATACAATTTGATTAAAACAGTTTCCCGCTACCACCGCTAGGGGATTCTTTTAGGCTTCTGGTTGGCCAAGACAGCATGTCAAGACCACTTTCTGCGTCTGGTGCACGCCCTGGCTCTGCCCGCACCTCCCATTGACCGAACTCTCTAATATACACGGCTCTGGGAAACAACTTCTCCGAGCGCCCACAGACGGCGGCGGGGTGCATATTTTGGGAGGTTCGGCGATAGGACGCATAGCAGCGGAGGCCACACTAGATTGGCTGGTCAGAGCCAATGCCGTGACGTAACACCTGGCGACCGAAGATCGCCGGCGACGTCCCTCTTCGCCGATTTCGGCGCCGCGCAGGTGGGAGACGGCGGGTGTATCCCTGGGGCTCGTTTTAAACCGCCCCGGCCCCCGTTCACGTCACTTCGTGGAGAGTCTACGGATGGCTCATTACAAAATATGAGCCCACCTTGGGCCGCCCGTACACGACGCTTCGCGGCGCCCCGCCGGTGGCCCAGGTACACCCTAGCCCCGCCGTCCCCCACTGCACCTCAGTTGCTAGGTGTTATACGTCAAGCAGTCGCCTTCTATAACGAGCCAATCCTGTGCGGCTGCCGTCCTTCATGCACACTCTAAGTGAGCTGATCTGCTTGCACCAGGGAGAAGAGGGGTTTCGACAATGTTCGACCCGCCGAAAAGTGCTGCGAGGCTACACGTCCATTCACCATGCTTTTATAACCTCTCTGCGAAATGCTCACGCATTTCTTTGAGAATCAGTGTGGCGGCAGCAGCGATTTCGGCTCACATTATTATAACCCTGAAAGATGTGAGCCTGCAATATCATAGAACGTGGAGGGCGGCTGAATGTTTTTATGCGTCCAGGAGTATGGCTATATCTAAGTACCGACGTTTATTCAAGTAACACTTGTTTTCAAGATTTGTCGTGGGACAGCACTGCCAATCGCAAGGGCGCCAATGCCAAATGCAGCTGCAGAAATATCTTTCGATACCGGTGATTTCTTTTTATGAATTTCGTGTGCGTTTTTGTCCGAATATTATTTTTATTTTGAAAAAAAATATTAAGAACACAGTAAAACTAAACTTCGGATTTAAAAGAATTGGTAATATAACAAAAATAAACTCCGATAAGCTCCGGATTTCCAGCAAAAAATAAACTCTAAAACGCACCCTCCGAATTCCCCAAATAATAAACTCCGAAAACACGAAATCCCAGTCATAGATTACACACTGGCACGGCGGTCACGCCTGGATGTGCTGCTCCCGCTCACCGTTACTATGCCGACCGGATGCGAGTACTGCCCTTCCGGACCCCACGCAACGGTGCTATGAGACTGGCCCCGCTACCCAGTATGATCACGCACGGTAGAGGCTCTAAGGCAGCGCGGGATGACCACCATGCATTGAGTGGACACTTTTCAATGGAGAACATCCGATCTGCCGGCATGGAAACATTCCTCTCGGACTGACGGGACAACCATAGGGCCAGAGGTCTCGATACTGACCTCTTCTCCACCACCGCTGAGAACATCGCTTAGTGTGCCATTCCCAGGCGCGTAGCTTAAGTTGCTCAAGCGTGTGATCAATGGAGCAAGAGTCGTTGGATAGGTTCCAGTTCCGCTTCAAGATCGGAACAGTACTAAGCCAGATGAAAATTATTTTTTCTAGAATGTCTAATTTCTGCGATAAGCATTCTATATTGAATGAGGCGAAATTCGGTTTCAGGGAACATCGGTCAACAGAACTCGCCTTTTTAGAACAGAAAGAATTCATCCTAAATTGTTTTGAAAACAAAACATTATCACTTGCAATATTTGTCGATTTTACGAAAGCCTTCAATTATTTGAATCTTGACTTGCTATTAAAAAAGCTGGAAAATTATGGTTTTCGTGGAAACCCTTTAGGGCTCTTAACATCGTATCTACGTAGTCGAAAGCAATTTGTACAACTTGATGGTCACTCCTCCGATATAAAACTAATTTTACCAGGAGTACCGCAATGGAGCATCCTGGGTCCGTTTTTATTTAACATATACTTGAACGATATAGTAAACATCGATACCGTCGCAAAATTTGTTATTTTTGCAGATGATACTACATGTTGTTTTCCGAAAAATGTCCCTCATAACTAATTTCCCGAGCAAATGCTACCCTTGTAAAATTGTAAAGATGGACTCTGAGTAATGTGCTAAAAATAAATACAAGTAAAACTAAAGCTGTCCTATTTCGCCCAAAAAAACAAAAATATACGCGTTTATGAAGATTTTAATTTGTTTGATTCAAAAATAGAATTAGTCAGCACCTTCAAAACCATTGGCGCAGTCTTCACGGAACGCATGACTTGGGAAGAGCATACAAATTACGTCGTATCGAAATTATCGAGTACCATGGGTTTAACTTATATTCATCGCCAAATTCTACCTACTAGAGTTAAACTTCTCGTACATAACACATTATTTTATTCGCATATAAATTACTGTCATCTAGAATAGGGAAACACGACCTTCCAAAATTTGCCGGTTTATTTACTGCAGAAGAAAATGCTAAGAAATATAGATAACGTTCCGTATGATCACTCTTCTGCACCGCTTTTTCCAAAACATGGCATAATGAACATTCATAACATGTACGCATTTCGTTTAAGTACAACCTATAAACAGGAAGCAAAAAACAAGACGAATTTTCTTACTGAGTTAGCTTGTTTATGTAAAAAGAACAATCACATATCCCACACGTAGTATTGACATATGGAACATTTATTCGTGTAAAACGAGTTATGGGGAGCAAATGATGCAACGCAAACTCCCAGAATTGCTCAATTTCTGCAATAATTGCGACATACAACTAGAATCTACATCAAAAAAAGATTGGAAGTTTTTCTTTTCTAACACGAGTATGAAGTTATGAGTATCGAAGTGTTATGGTTGTAAAATGTTTATAACCAATCTCATATAAAATTTAAAAATAAAAAAAAACTTGTTGCTTTGATTTATACAGAATGTTTCTGCGCGATGTGCTGTATTGTCTGCCGCTTTGTCTTCTACATTGCATAATTTCTGGGGAGGAGGAGCTTGTCCATCTGATTTATTCAGCTTTTTTCCCCAACCTCCCACATCGCCCGGATGGAAGATAAACGCATTATTATAAATGTCCCAGTAGCCAACAGAAATGAAGATTTGGTCCGAGATCCCGTGCAAGATTAACCCGGAGAAGAACCTTGCCCGCAAGAAGCCATCAAATACACCGCCAACATAACAGATGTCAGCTGCTGCCCAGAGACGTCGCAGTGCATTACACAGGCCGCTAATACTGAGTTCGAACCAAATAGGGCAGTGTGGAGGAACTGAGTTCTTAGTTTATGAATCGAGGTAAACAAGCAAATTCTTGGCGCAATTTTCTCGGGTTTTGTCCAAATGCAGCAAAATGCAGCAAGCTGAGCACTTTGGTGCAATTCGGAGCAACAATCACATTGCCACATAACCTGTTTTTCCGTTAATAAATATAGCAGACGATAGGGGCGATTTTCCGACGTGACCGCGCATAGTTTCCGAAAAGTACGAATCAGTGACTCCGTTGAAGCTTGACAAGCAACGTGGGTACCAGTGAGCACAGTTGTTTTACCCTCTAAACTGCAGAGGAGTGAATACATAAAATAAAAACGAGTGTGAAGGTTAAATAGTATTGCTCGTCGCACTCGACATGCAGATCCCTTACAGCTCTCAACAAAAAGACCTCTCCTATCTGAAAAAAAAAGAAGAAGAAAACACTTTACCGTTAAGTATCTTAATTAATCCATCTTTCTACCACCACCAAGCAGACTCGACCGTAGTTGAGTCGGCGGTTATCGTAGTTATTTTCATTATGACGGCTGCTCGACGATGGCCATTGAGCGGCCTCCAACCGATACTACGGCCACTGGGGTCTGCAGGCGGAGTCCATAAGCTGCTCTCTCCAGTGTCCTCGCGGCTGCTGGGGGTGACACTTGCAGCAATGCGATTGTTCCTGCTAGGAGACCTACTAGGAGTATCACATCTGCCGGCCCTTCTCGAACTCACTTCATTCCCATTTTCGTCACTTCTTTGACTGGTAGTGGCCCTGCTAATGGTAGTCCTGCTACTACTACTCTCGCTATCGCTGCTGCGACTATGGCTGCAAGAGGACTCGTCTTCCGACGACGGAGAAGAGCTCGTGGATGTCAGTCGCCCGGAATGTCCGTTGACGGGTCCCGTTCCAGCGCTCGTTTCCAGACGGGACTTGAGGGCCATCAGCTCCTTCTTTTCGTCAAAGTAGTCCCGGTAGTCCAGGAACTTTTCCTTGTCGAAGTTTTCGCGCTTGATCCGAAGACTTGCGCCGCTGTAGAACTGGCTGTCGCTGACACGGTCGTCGTAGTCTTCGTGGAACTTGGCGTCGGCTGTCGCCCAAGCCAGCCTGCGAAGGATCTCCTGCTTCTGTTCCTCGTCGCGCTTTGCGTTCCTCGTGGCCATTTCAAGTTCCCTGGCTTCCCAGTGCCGAAGGCGCTCTTGGTAGCTCGCCCCATTGAAGGGCTTCCACTGCTGTTGCTTCAGGTGTGGACGAAGTTTGTTTGGGATGAAATCCTTAGGAAGTGACGGTACGGCATCGTGATTGGCAGTATGATGTAGTTCTCGCTGGATATGATGATGACGACGTTCGTTTTCTAGTACCAGCTGTCTTCGTTTGTGATCCACATTATTATGTTTATTTGATCTTTCCGTGTTGCCGGGAGGGAGCCTCGTTCTTTGTCTTTCATCGCTCTGCACAAGAAACAAACAAGAACGGCTTTTGTCAAGTAAACAATCACATCCCGCGGTTATTCTGAGCATCGTTGAGAGGCGTTCGGTCTGTGGGCCAACGGAGGGCTCACACTAATGGTGAATTCCACTCGTAGATCCGGAGCGCTTTCCAAAATCCGCGAGGAAGGCAAAATTCCGCTCCGTGGGACACGCTCCGAATCGACGAGCGGAAGATGAACTCGCCTTTTTGGAGCGACCCCTCCCCCGCTCCCCCTCGGCCGTTCAAAATGGCCGCTGCTCGAACTTGACGAGCCCCCCAACGCTTAGCCGACTGATCTTTCCGACGACCACCAGTGACAACTGTCACTGCTTAGCTGCAGAAATAACACACGACACAGGACGGGCGAAAATATCCACACCACGGAGCCCATGTCACAAATAACGAGGAAGACGTCCGCATTCGGCACCGTCACATACCTTTCGGCCGCCTCCAAGCGGCGGGGCACGCACAGCGATTGCCATCGGTGGAGTTCAAATTGCTGGTACGACTTTAATAAACACAGAGGTAACAAACCATCACTGGCACGGTCGTTGCCTAATCTGTTCTTGCTTTATTGCACGAGAAAACGCCGGCGGCATGCAGCGTAAAAAAAGTAAACAATCAGTGGCGGCAAAATGAACAGGCCTAACCTTGCGTCTGCCTCCTTCCGATTTTCTGCCGTTCTTTTTCTCGTTCTTCCTCTCACGATCACAGATGTCAGCGCTTCCGATTTGTCACGCTCCTGTCCCGGCTTTCAACGCGAGGTAGAAGCGTTCGAGCCGTCACAATCCCGCGTAAACAACCGACGCATCCGAGAAGACCCAGCTCGACCGACTCGACTCCGTCCCTTCGTCGACGGCGGCAGCGGCCGCCGGCAACGCCTCGTCGCGCATGCGCCACCGTCTTGGGAGGGGAAATGACGTAGCGCGCTCTGTGGCGCTCTGTCAACTTCCGTGTAGATCTCTCAAATCCCGCAGATCAAGTTCGGCGGAGTTGGAGGCGCTCCACGGGGCGGTAGCTGCCAGAGATCTACGAGCGGAAGATGACCAAGTCGAGCCAGATCTGCGAGCGGAATATGCGCGCTCAAAATGGAGCGCTTTTGGAGCGCTCGAGATCTGCGAGCGGAATTCACCATAAAACAACTTCTGAAGCCAAGGCTGAATCCAATGGCACACAATGCCTAATATATTCTGTCAAGTTCAACGAACTGGTATTTGATCGTGCAATCACTACTCCCTGATGCGCGTTGAAGATCTCGTAATAGCAGTCGAACTCGACTGGTGAAACTGCTCACCTCCTCCTTTATCTCCTCGTTTTATCTGACCGCTCTTCGCTCTCGCTGGCGGATTCAGCTCGGCAATATAGGAATGAGATTATCGCGGCTGTTTCCACCAGCGCATAAGAGACATCTGTGTTTTCAATTTACATCTCAAGCGTAAGAAGAGTTAGCGCCGATTGAGGCCCTGAAAATTTTGTGCAGCGCGATGGTTCGGTGAGCTGACATTGATCAGAAACGACTGAAGACATTTTAATGCGTTTGACTGCGTTCGACCACATAGAATACAAGGACTGCGCACGACGTCATCGCTAGTGGAACTAAGCCCAAGCGGCGCTCGAGTTCGACGAGAGTCGCCGCAAAGCGGCACACGCGTCCATGTTGGCGACGTCGCGTGCTATAAACTTCGGCGTCGCCATCTAGCAGAAGCCCCGCAAAATTCAAAGTGAGGACTCCCACGAAGACGCCGCCGCTTCTCATAGTTGAACGGGTCTTCGTTCTGCCTCGCTGGCTCGCTAGTGACTTTTCATTTTGTCTATTCTTAGAGCGCATCTCTTTGGCTTACGTTTCCGGCTTGAGCGGCGTCGCCGTCGGCGTAACCGTGCATTGCATTATAGAGCGTTTCCCATAATGACGTAACACGTGACGCCACGTGTGACGTCACGAGGGTCACAAGTGCCGTCACGGGGGTCACTAGTGACGTCACGAGGGTCATGAGTGACGTCACGACGGCAACGAGTGACGTCATTATGGGAACGTCACGACGGCCACGAGTGACGTCATTATGGGAAACGTCCCCTAATGCAACGCGTGGGTCACGAGTGACGTCACGAAGGTCACGACCTTCACGAGTGACGTCGCTAGGGTCACGAGTGACCTCGCGAGGGGATATGGAGGAAGAGGAGGAGGAGAATGAGAGGAGGGAGGAGAATAGAGGGGAGAGGGAGGAGGAGGGCAGGAGGGGCATACCCTCCACTCCGCACCCTCCCCTCCTCTTCAAGAACTGCGCTCTAGTTCGGCATTACAGGAAGTTGTAAACGTCTTCCTTTTTTTTTTCTATAACACTTTTTTTTTTTGTCGCGGACGATTACAAATTTTGCGTTAGATAAGCTTTACTTATTTTTTATTTCAGGTATCAAAGCTGTTAACTCTAATGTTCCTTTTTTTTTTCTTTTTTTTTTTTTTTTCCTGGGCAAAGCACGGTGAAGATGCTCATTTTTAGCTCACTAATGTTTTAAAGTGACATATTTTTCGGGCTTCTCTTGACAGTTCAAGAGAAATTCCTCGTCTCCCTTCGTTGGAGATAAATAAATGCTAGCGTTGTTGCATCTTTAAAAAATATCTAGGAGAGTCCTGCACTATTCGATTTTAAACACATCCTGCTTAATAATATCGTCAGTAGCACAGTGTTTACCATTTTGGTAATTATAGTGGAGAAGCGAATGCTCCGGCGTACAAAATGTGAATGACTATGTGTCTTTACAGCGCTAATGCAAAAAGAAATGTTCCGTTCTGAACAGGCACACAGTTTAAAAACGTAAATAGTTGCATTAAAAAAATAACAAAATTACACTCAATTATAATTAGACAAAAAGAAACATAGGCAAGCTTATAGTGGAAATCGTTCTGTCAGATAATCTTTCTCACCAAGTTTAAAGGAGCGGTGCAACGATATTGAATTGGAATGTTTTTCACTTTACACGAGCTTACTGGCACTAGTGGGACTCAAGGATACTCGCACGCAACGCCACTGGCCAAGAAACTCCTTTGTTGCGGTGAAATTTCAAGGACAAAAGCGATCATTTGCATTCAATCTCTCCTTTGCAAAATTTGATGACGTAACGTGGGGATCGCAGTACACCCATATGACGATATTTGAATGTGGTTCATAGATTGGACCCGAGCATGGCGTGGTCGCTCGATTTGGGCTCGTGATAATTACTAGCTCGAGAAGCATTCGGGTAGTGGCCCGTGTCCAATCGCTGCAACGACGACAATAGCCGAGCCATAACAATGTCTGGAAATCAGCGCGTGTCCTGTGCTTTGCCAACCCCAGCGCGTGGCTATTGATTAACATTGGCGGCATATAATCGGCTCCAGATCACGTGGCCGCTTGTTCTGGTTGCGAGTTGAGGAAGGTGAATGCTGCTCGTTTTTCTTTAATTTTTTCTTGGACTTCTAGTGTGTGGGGTGAAAAACGAACGCGTGTTTCATAGGTCATTAACGTCAGGGATCTGTTCTGAGCGGTATTTGCACAAAGTACGAAAATTGTTGCATCGCCCCTTTAAGATCGTGCATTCTAAACTGACAAGTCATTTGATCGACAGCTAACGCTTCTATGAGAGCAGTTAGAGACATTGCACTGATGCAGATGTTATGTGATGACTCTAATGACAATATAATTAAAAAAGAGAGTATATGCGGGATTTTTCTTGTCATTTGCGAGCGAAGAAAGCACCTTTTTTCATCCAGTAATACTTACTGACAATAAAACACAACAAAGCCTAGCATTACACCCAGCATTTTGAGACGTTACGTGCCATTTTGCCCTGACGAGCATAAGCCGTTCAGAACACCTAATAACTTCGTAGCATTGAGCATAAACGTCCAGCACGCACGTTTGGATGGAGAAAACAAAATAATATCAATGGTGTGTACATGTCGGCGAAAGAGTAAAATATCCCGCATAAATTAGCTGTTTTCTCTTTCCTTCTCAATCACAACATTACGCCGCAGCTACTGCCCCATAAAAAAGGCAAGACTCGCTCGAATTTGGGACCTTCGGGAACCCATTCGTGGAACAGACGCTAGAGCATCCTTTCGGTATGGACAACATAAGGAAGACTGTTCATTCTTTCAACTTTGCAGCACCAAAGGTGGCACGGACGGCACAGAGAAAGAAATTCAGGTGCGGGAAAAAAGGAAAGGTGGATTATCGCTTTACCGTTGGCGCCGAGTCCCGCCAATGAAATTCGCACGGAGGACGAAACAAAGACACTCGCGCAGAAAAGCAAACAAAGACACTCGCGTAGAAAAGCAAAACATGCTCGTACAAACTACAACACGATTCGTCGTGAAAACTTTAAAGTGGTTCGAGCGCACCGTCGCGTTCGCCCATACCTTTTGTGCTGTTTTACTGCCGTCTCTACTTCCTCAGTTGTTGTTCTCTCGAATTTGATAGAAACTTCAACCTTTTTTTGTCAATCCCGTATGTAGATGCCACCGGCTATATAGCACAATAACAAAGGGCCGCGTCCGACAGCAACCAATCACGCCGTAGCGCTACCATGTTAACCCGGCATCCTCACATTCCGGGCATCAGGTGACATTCACGTGCCGCTCAATGGCGCCCCCGCCTAGCGTGGTTCTCGACATGAATACATAGCTCACAAGTGTCGTTATTGCTGGGTACTGACGGTAACCGACCCAGTCCTTACAACTACAATTTAATTGTGCGGTTTGAAAGCAACAGAACCGAACGATACTGGCACGGCCGCGAATGACGTCACATGCAAGCTATCTATAGCGTCGCGCTCATCGCGAGGCGCTGCGATTCGTGCTTGCAGACGCCTAAGGTAGGCGGCGCCAACAAGTGATTTGCGTCGCGTCCAGAGACGGCAGCGAGTCATCCTTGCTTCGTATCAAGCAACAATTCGAGGCTTGGCACGCGCTGTACGAAGCGCGTATACATGCTTGCAAACAATTGCATGCATGGCGCCTCAAAAATTGGGTTGTGGGGATATTTATACAGCGTGTAGTTGGTCAGCCATTTAAAGCTGCGACGAGTCACTCGCTGTAGATGAGCAATTTAGCCAGTGCGGTACAGCCGCTAGCCTGGGGTCTTTAACGTGCACCACGCAGTAGTGATCAGCACGACCGCAAGCCGGTACGATGCTCATCCAGATCGAAACGGGCAGGAGTGGGGCTCGAGCCCAGGAGCCTGAGTTCTGCAGCGCGAGCTTTCGCTCCACGCGCGCTCGAGCTGGGTGTGCGCTTTAGCCCACTCGGCCACCGATCCCCCTCATGGCGCCTCACTGGTGCCTCATACGTGCAAGCATGTGCAGCGTGCGCGTGAACGAACGAGCAGAGACATGGCGGCAGTCGGATGCCGTGTGCCACTAAATAAGCTACGCTTCAGAGTAACGACGCTTGGCCATATTGTGGCTTAAAACCATGGTTGCCAGTTATTTGAAGCTGTATCTGAAATCACAAGAAACGCTTTTCCGTCCTTCACAAATGTTTAAACAGTTCGCGACAAAGCAAAGCAATATTACATGAGCTTCTCCAACACCAAAATCTAATGCTGAGGAATTCGCACTTCTGAATCATGACGATCGGCAGTTGCGTCTGCTCTGCATACGAACCAAAATGGCGGCGCCCACAACAATGTCGGGGAACAAAGTGCCGATGCTCTAATGGCGCATTCACACTGGGAGCGGATCCGCGTTCGCAAAGCGGTTGCGAACGCGGTTGTATAAAGATCCAGTACAATTGCACGCGCACTTGATGTCATCGAGTGCGCGTGCGCGGTTGCTACTGCATCTTTAAGCCCGGTTCTCACATGCCGCTTGAAGCGCTGATGTAGCGCTACTCACGTGTCGTCTGCTATTTATAATCTGCCATGAGCAGCAGTTTTGACTGTGCGATACAAAGCTGGTGAACGCTCCCGTCAGCGCACTTAGCGCGAGGTCAGCGCTATGCTTGTAGCGCTCCGCTGCATGTGTGAACAGGCCTTTATACAACCGCGTTCGCAACCGCTTTGCGAACGCGGATCCGCTCCCAGTGTGAATGCGCCATAAGCGCCAGCTCATTTCAGTGGCTCTAGCAAGTGGGATCCCCGCTTAACTTCGAACCGCGCGCCCAGGTGAGGCGGACCTACTCTCCGGCCAGGACGTTCGCGGCTCGTCGTACAATGTTGCCAAGCGTGTCTCTTGCGAAAGACAAGGATATATATTGAAGAATACAAGAATAAAAAACAGAACGAATGTTTATTTTCTTTGTACACGTTTTACAGCACGTGCTACATGGCTATTTTCATCCCAGTAAAAACCAAAAGGAAAATGTAAACGCTTCTACAGAATGCAAACGGGAAAGACGTCAGGAGCCGCATGGCCATTGCATCAACGATGGCTGCGCTCGAGGCAGCGCTGGCTTAAAAGCCCGCTTCATGTTTCAAAAGTAGCGCAAGGTGCGTCGATGCCGGAGACACGTGCAACGTGCAGCCCTTGGGAAAGATCATGGCGGCACAGCGCAGCACTCAGCTAGAATTTCAGACGCCATGAATTTCCCAGATAGACCTATTGTTGTCTTGACCCAAGCATCAAGGAGAATGCAGGGATTGGTGTTCCACGCGCCGCACGTGCTGGCCTCAGCAGTAGTAAATTTTCTAAAGCAGAAACATAAAACAAATGGCATCTTCACGCGCGTTCGTCAATGCTCTTTTAGGTATTTACTTCTGAAGTCTTTCATACAGGAAAGGCGTGCGCGTGTGGCGCGTGGAACACCAATCCCTGCATTCTCCTTGGTGCAGTTGAGGTAAGACAGCAAATGGTCTATTGCCTCGAGCATTTCTACAATCGTGCCTCGAGCATTTCAACAACAATGAATGGCGCCACATTTTCCCAGGATAGAGGGTTTTACGCTGGCTTCCATGACGTGCTGGAATAGAGGCCGCGGTCGTCATAAGGTCAGCTGCAACCCTTAAAACGCTACAATATTTGATGCCACGGTTGTGTGTGGATATCTCACCCTGCGTTTCGAAACAGTAAGTGCGTCGCTAACGTGCGCTAACGTCGGCCATCGGGGATGCAGCAGACGCCGCCATTTTATTTTCTCCTCGCCCACCTCAATGACGTGCCCTTAGCCCCAAGCGGGTAAAAGTGGGTGAGGAGGAGTGGCAAATCCCGTGCGCCGACATCTGCAGTCCCGAGTGAAAGATCGCGAAAGACAGCGACAGAACACGAGAGAAAGAAAGCAATGTTGCCAGCTGAAGGACGACAGTCGCAATGGTAATCGCGAAGACTGAAAACTTTCAGCAATATAAACAGTGATAATTTAACGTTGTAAACTAAATTCTGAGCTATTCTAACGCTTATAAAAAGCAATATACTCATTAGGCTGCGTTAAAGGAAAGATGGGGCACTTCTACATTTGAGAAAAAAACGCTTGAATTGCGTTCACATGACCGTTAGAATAACAGATATCATAATTATATTTCAATGCGACGTGCCGGAGAGCCATAAGAGCAATTTCGAAACAGGGCTGAAGCCCCGCCCCTCTAGCCTTGGGCAGCCAAAAGATCCGTCGATGACGTCACGTAAAAAATTGGGTTGTGTGTATGTTTATACAGCCTAGAACTTGGTCTGCCTCCAAGGGCGACGAGTCTCCCAGCTGTAGATGAGCAATTTAGCCAGTCAGTACAAACCGCTAGCCTGGGGTCTTTAACGTGCACCACGCAGTAGTGATACACGACCGCACGCCGGTACGATGCTCATCCAGATCGAAACGGGCGGGGGCGGGGTGAACCCAGTATCCTGGGTTCTGCAGCGCGAGCTTTCGCTCCACGTGCTCCGAGCTGGTGTGCGCTAGACCACTCGGCCACCGATCCCCTTATGACGTCACGTACAGCGACTGTCTTTCGCGGTTTCTCGCGTTCAACAATACTTGCGCAGCAAATGGTTTGGGTATTCGGGTTCACGGGGTAAAAATACACTAGAAGGCACTTCTAACTCATTTTCTTTCGAGAAGCTCCTTTGCTTCTGTAGAAATCTCGGAAATCTGGTGGTTGCGCGGTTTCGTAATCCTCAGGCGCGCCCCTTCGCGCCCTATCCACTGAAGCCGGTTATCTGGTTTAGTTTTGCGTTGACGAGAGGCCGTACTGCTGCGCGCTATGCAAAGAAAGCTTGGAAAGGAACGCGAATATCTTTCCACCGTTAGGTACGTGGATTGTTGAAGTTCATGAAACTGCTCTGATGATAGAATTATCATCAGAGCATTATTTTGGTGCAAAATAAAATATTATTATTGATTATTATTATTATTATTATTATTATTATTGTTGCTATTATATTGGTGAAATCGAAGGCAGTTGGTAACCATGTGTTGGACCCCGAAGATCTGACGCCATGCTGCGCCTCTTGCGGCAGCCAGAATGCATGGGAAAATGGCGGACCTTTTCCTCTAGTTGCGCTAGCCATATATGATCTCTGTGCTAGCCCACCTCAACATGGCGGAAACGTTGCGCGGCGCCAGCATCGTTCACAATGGCAGCGCACAGGAGCCTTTCTTGCAAACGTGTATACAGCCTGAAGTTAGTCTGCCCCAACGCGCGCCTTGTCGCTCAGCTGTATAGGAGCAGATTTAGCCAATGTAGCCCGGGGTCTTTAACGTGCACCACGCACTAGTGATAGACGACCGCACGCCGGTGCGATGCTTATCCCAATCGAAACGGGCAGGGGTGGGAATTGCACCCCGTGGCTGACCTGGTTACTAATCGCGACTCCAGCAAAACGAACGACACCTAGCGGGAAAACACTGAACTGGCCGGACCAGGTCCTTTCGCGATTTCTGCTCGTCTCATCTGGCTTCCGTGTTTGCATGTTGTCGGTGGATTGCGCGACAGAACAGTTCTACCGGTGTCTGTGTCGTAACCGTAGTATCGCCTTGTGACCCAGGTTGCTCTGCACGCGACCTATGGAACCGCGTGAGCCAGACATTCTGCATTTCTCAACGTTCATTTGAGGGGGCTATGTTGCGCTTTTTGGACTCCCAGGATATTAGGAAAGAGGGAAGTGACGTAGGTGTGAATGAACGTATCTCGTATCGCGAAACTCACCGTCATCAGCGACTCCACCAATCAACATCCAAAGAGCGTTGTTGACGTCACTTCCTCTTCCTAGTCTCCTGGGAGTCCAAAAGCGCAACCTGGCCCCCCAGCACGGTGGAAGGACAGTGGGCGGTCGCTTCCTCGTTTTCGTCGAAGAAAGTCAAGCCTTTGGAAGCTCCCGCTTACCCCAACACATCGCCGGAGGTTCGAAACGTGGAGAATAAAGAGCGGGGCTAACCATTTGGAGTCCAATTCCCGCTCGCTCATGCCCCAGCGTTGTGCGTTGAGCTGGCACATGGCACGGCACGACCTGGATTCGACCGCCATATTTGCCCGATAGTGGCGTCCCCTATAGGTCGCTGGAGTCGCGAATACTTCGCGACATCTAGTCTTGGCAATGAAGCCAAAGCTCCGAGTACCCGTGCGCTCGCGCAAATGGAGCTCCGATCACAGCTGTGCTCGCGATGTCTTCACTTCGTCAGGAAAGCAAAAAGTAGTTGTCTCCGACTATAGACGTTTTCTGTTCCTTGTCGTTCTCAGTCGCGTGGGTTCCGTATCTGGTATGCGGGAAGAAAAAAGAAAATAAAACATTTTAACCTGGAGTATGCGAGGAAATATAGGTGAGGCAAACCAAGAATGTGCGACGGTTGCGCATTTTTCCCTAAACACCTTCCAGCGGCGTAGAGAGATCAATATTTAGGCATCAACAACTTTGCAGTTTAATTAATGCAGGAAAATTAAGTTCAGACAGATACGATTCCTTTTCATGATTAAAGGAGAAGCAAACGGGACGTCCAACCAAGCCAACGCTGGCCAAACCCTCATAAGTCGGGACGTTCCGGGGGTGATATTGCGAAGAAACCTTTTTTTTTTTTTTTTTACCGTTCCCCATTTTAGTGTTTACAAGATGGCCATTAACTACCAGCTCACCTGCACTCTATCACTGCTCACAACGCTTATGGGTTGAATGCCCGCGCTGCCCGTTTCGATCTGCATGAGCATCGTACCGGAGTTCGGTCGTGTATCACTACTCCGTGATGCACTCTAAAAGACCCTAAGCTAGCGGACGTACTCCAATGGCCAAATGTATCATCTACAGTGGGTAACAATGTCGCCATGCTCTCGCACACTAAACTCCCGCTGTCTAAACAACTTACGATTTATTTGTTTTGCGTTTCGAAGCCCGTTCACCTAGAAGGATAGTAAAACCCTATACTCCATTTAACCTTATGATGTACTGCAGGAAAGGCTACAAACGCGAGCTCCTTGCTCTGGGGCCAATCTCGGCGGCACAAGCTCTCGTGCATTAAGGGAGCTGCCAGCGATATGAGCTCGCGCTTCTAGCCTTCGCTGCGGTACAACATAAGGTGAAACGGAGTATAATTACAGCTTGGTTGGACGTCCTTTTTTAATCATTCTTTCCCCCAACACGACAAATTTCTGAGCAATGCTCAGGAGGAGGAGGGAGGGGGAGGGAAACGTAGGTGATCACGTGCTCCCTCTTTATACGTACTTGGCACGACACGCAAAACAAAAAAAAAAAAAGGCGTCCTACCGCGGTCCGGCAGGTCCATAGGTCCAGGCGGCGAAAAAGATTGGTGGCGCCATCTCTACGTCGCTGCGCCAATTAGACGCGTATGCGTCAGTTGTCATATTAGCCACGAGATGGCGGAAGTAATTCCATAACTTTCAGGCTGGTGCTGTCAGCGGAGGGTCGATGACAGCAGAACCACTGACTATTTTGTTTCAAATTAAACTCGTCAAATAAGCACTGTCAACACGTTGCAACCGCACTGTTTCGCTTCTGGGGGTTGCTTTCTAGCAGTTACATGTCAGTTTTTGCGAGTCACATACTGCGTTTGAAACTTGTGGAGAAACGAAGACAGACGAACAAGAGGGCTTCGTAGCGTCCCCTGCCATTCGCTGATTTAGATTCGACTGAACGATACCTCCAACTTGGAAACAAATTTGCCATATTAACCAGAGAATCGCAGTGCTCTGGCGTTCCAGCGGTGAGGAAAGAAAACGTGCTCCATCCATCTAAGCGAGCGATTGTTTCGACACGGCGATCCGGCTTCGAGCACATGTTCGTTAGAATAAATATTCGTGACACAGAAAGCACATTTGAGTTAGAAACCGAGTGCGAGTAGGTTAAGAAGACTTACCCTCATCACCTCGATGCTGTTGTTTTGGTGAAGGCGAATGACCGACCACGTAAAAGCATCCAATGCGTCCCAGAGATTCCGTCGTCGGCGCCAACGGTGGTCGGCGCGGCGTTTTCCGCGTCTCTTGATAACGATGCCTTTTGGTGCGTAGTCGTCGAAGAGTTCTTGGACAAACCGAAACTCCAGCTCCAGTCATGATCGGAGTGTCGAACCGAATTTTTTATTGTTTCGGTTCGGGTTCGGGCTCACGGCTTGCGATTCAGTTCCGGTTCATTGCCGGGGAGCAAAATAACGGTTCGAACCGGCTTGAACCGCTAAATTGAGAATATATTTTCCGCGTTGTTTTGGTTATAGACCCTACTTCTGCAGTGAGACGAGTAACTAGGTGTATAGTATTTTATTATCGTTCGTACAATTCTCTTTTATTTTCAGGTACCAGAAATAAGAAATCGCCCTATTAATTTCGACGCAACTGTGAAATAAAATCTAGAATAACATAGAAAACGTCGTGTTTATACGAATCAACGTCCACTTGTTTACCTCAGTCACATATATTTTACCTGAATTGAAAGGTTGTCACGAAGTTTGGTAGATCGCATAAAACACCCGTGATTGGTACACCTTTGCGTAGCAGTGATTAAAGGTTGTATCGCGGCCGTGCTCTTAAACCACCATGTCTTGAACTAAGAAATTAATTACAGTGCATAAAATTTAAAAAAATGGGCGCCTCGTCATCGTATATATCGGGAACATGGTTTGACAAATACGTTTGACAATATAAATATGAATACGACACAAATGAGCTAAAGGCAATAATATTTTCGAAATCTCTCGAAAGTTTTAGGAAAAGGCGTTTCAGTCTACCTATTTGTAGAAACACTCAGCGGCAATCACAACATAGCCTGGCTATTGAGTATGTTTTTGACAAGATGCCGGTAAATTCAATTTGCATATAAACATCACCCTCGCTAATTGATGATTTTCGTTACACAGAAGAAAGTAGTGTTGCATAAAAGAAAGTAGTAGATGGCAGCTCCTTAATTGGTATATTTCTGACGGTCTGCGTGCGTAATAGTCATAGTTCCGGAACGCTCACATTTCTACTTTGTATTTGTCCTGCCTAAAGACACATAAAATTGCTGTTCATCATACAAAAAACGCAATAACAGACTTCTATATGCTTTAAAATGTATTTATCTGTCAGGAATATATAGTTATTTAAATCAACTTCAAAATCAGAAATTCGTTTCAGGCTGTCTCCAATCACTGACACACGCGCCTATCGAGGATAAAAAACTCCGAAATGGTTTGTAGAGCATCTTTCAGATAATTCGGAGGTGCATTGACTTATGATGGATAGGATATCATTAAGGTGATCGGTCCTTTACTTTAGTGGTCAAATATTCAGTAAAAAATAAATATATTTTATTAGCATAAATAAATTTGACTGCATGAAGTTCACATAACCGCTTAATTCAGACCGACACGTGAGGACAATACTTAAAAATACGCCGGCTGTTGAGCCGATCTGCGGAAACATGCTTTTTGTTCGCTGTTTACGGTGTGAAACGCACTGCGGGGTATACCAAGAAGGACATTGTGGTTACATGATAAATCTGAAGGCAACCACACGAAATGTGCAGAAAGTGAGAGACAATGAATGGTGCTCGTCAAAGGAATCCGACACGTTGCCTTACTGCAAAAACAAATATACATTGAGATGTAATGCTATCCCTAATTACCCATAAACAGCGGGAAGGACAGACGAAGATTATTATAATCCTCATGTAAATTACATTTAGGCAGCAACTTACATAAACTCGAAACTTCGCGAAATACTGCCTCGGGACGCAAATTATATACGGTTATGCGTGCACTCATTTTGGACTCTCACTTTACAACTCTCTGCTTTATCGGTCATGCGCTCTAGCATTTATTAGGCTGCCGTATATCCTCGCGAGACTGCTATGTATACTGCACAACTTTACATTTTTCACGTCTACTTTCGCTAGTGTTGCGAACATCGCATTTCACCAAAAAAACTGAACTGTTCACCATGGTTGGCACGTGACGGCATCGTACTATAAGCTGGTGGTCATTGTGATCTGTTCTTACCGAGAAATTAAAATCCGGTGGTACAACATACACGCTGCAGAAGGTTCGCGCTCAGTGCAAGTCATATATTCGAGATACAAAAATTATGTTTGCTTGCTGCCGCGTCGTGATTAACGGCGCGAGAGTCTAAAACCACGAAACGCGCTTTCTGTCAATATTGTCTGTGGCAAAACAAAAAAAAAAGTAGTTACCAGGGCCACGCTTCTTGGTATGTGCCGAAAATGCGGGGTAGTGAAACCTTGTCAACACAAGCCTACCCCCCCCCCCCTTTTTTTTTCTTTTTTCGTGTTTTTTTTCAAATAATGTTTCCCCTTTGATGAACTTCTTCCTTTGTTTGAGGTGTTAATTCAACAATTATGTTGTGTCATTTGTTAACAGAAATCCTCCATTGCTTTTAGTTTGAACATAAAAAATGTGAAGTTTTTAAACAAAATACGCAGGTGGTCGATGCTTGCCGAAGAATTTGAGAACGTCAGTCTTGTGAGACTTCGAGCGACTGCCAACGTTCGGCTGTCCCTCTGAGGCTGCTATGGATCTTTCTTTTCAGGTATCTCTCCTGTACACACCTGTAATTCTATTTATCGTCAAATTAATAAGTCATGTTTAGTCCTTTCAGCGTTTCTATTCTTCAGGACAACTTTCTGTGGCACCTTAGCACCAACGAAAACAGGGTTGGGTGCCTCACAATGAGTATATGTAAAATGAGCCGTTCAACAATTTTCGTACTTTCAGTAAATACCGCCAAGTAAAACCTAGCGTTTATAACTTGCAAAAACATCCATCAGTTTTTCTCGCCACGGAATGGCAGACGTAACAGAAATCAAGAAAAGGAACAGGTTTCTCCTCATCAACTCGCAATCAGAACAAGCAGCCAGGTGATCTGACGCTCAGCATACAGCGTCAGTGTTCATCATAGATATGAGTTGGGGTTAGCAAAATATAGACCATGGGCTAAGATTCAGGCATTGTTCGTGTTCGTCTACTCTTGTCACCGATTGAACACGAGCTATCACCCGAATGTTTGGCGATGCTGATTGTCACGAACTCAGCACTCGACACGGGCTCATGACAGTCAAGTACGTTAGGGTGTCACGTGACTCGCGGTGCGAAGTCACGGTGTCATGTGACGTTACGGTGTAAACAACGCTAAATAATCTACCGACGTCCTTAATTAAAATTGACTCGACGCAGTGAGTCACGTGACGGCGTCACGTGATGTCACTGGGCCACGAGACGTGCCATCACCTGACAGCATGTCTTGACACCATGACGTCACGTGATCACGTGGCCATGATTAATTATGGTGCCAATACAAAAGCTCCACGAAAACCCACATTTTCGCATAGATCGCAATTCTGTACATGAGGATTTGATAATACCTACAAATACAGCTGCTATTTTTTTATTCTCAAATATTTATTTTGTGATACTAACAAAGCAAACGAAGAAACTACCTGAACCGTTTTGAACCAGTTACCGTTATAATTTTTCCGGTTCAATTCCAAGAAGAAGAAAAAACGGGGAAGTAAAGGGTAAGGTTTAAGCTTGATAGTTGGTCGCGCTGTTCAAAACGACAGAGCAACCTCCAGGACACCACGAAAGCCCTTGTTCATGATCTGAATGGCTAACACTTTTCCCGGTGACCATGTCACTGTTCTTTACATTCTGTCCCCTTGGCCGCATCTAACACGTCGCCGGACTCAGACCTCAGGGACACTGGTCGAGATATTGCGGTATGCCGTTCTTTCTCCGCTGGGGCCACTGACGCATACACCTCCTTTTTTCATAATCGTGTGCGGTTCGTAGATTTCTCTACTTATTTTTTCTCTGAAACGCTGTAACACCTTTGTGCTTTTGAACAATGGCGTTCATTGGCAGTCCCGAACGTGCACCGCTAGATGTCCCGCAGGTGAAGCCTTGACCGCGAGGTCATGCTTTCTCAATCTGGCATTGATGCAACGACCCGACTGCCTCACATTAACTTTTCTACATGAAAATGGTATCTCATAGACAACTCCACTGAAACTGTCCACATACTTGTGTAGATGATTTACCTTGCATCCAACATTTTCTTCCGTTTTGTTGTTTATTTTCGGGCAAAGTCTTCTGAGTTTATCGGGTGCCAAGAGTGCTTCCTGGACCTCGTACTTTGAGGCTACTGTTCTGAGATTGTGTGGCAAGCGATGTATGTGAGACACAATGGCAGGACGCCGTCTTTTTTTCCTTTTTTTATTTCTCTTCTTTGTAACGTGAGCAGCCGTTCAGCAACATAAAAAATAATCAAATCTGGAAATCCTGAACACTTCAGTCGCTGTACTTGAGCTTGAAAACTCTTCCCGGCTGAATGTTGACATGACTTTTTAGCACTGTGCTGGGGCAACAAGTGGCAATTGATCGCTTTATGATCTTAGAATGAGCTGAATCATACGGTAAAAGTCTTTTCTTTGAGCGTGGGGAATACACCCAACATGTGCGATCGTCCAGGAACGATAATCTCAGGTCCAGAAACTGGAGTATGGAATTCTCCGGTGTCTCTTCGGTGAACTTCAGACCCTCTGTTTGTTTTAAGAAGGAAGATCGTGTTTGGCTGATTATCTGCTTTTCGTTGTCAACAGGTCGTTCCTTAAAGGGACACTCAAGTGGTTTTTGAGTTCGTGTTTTGATGATGACAGCTGAATTTAGACGCCCTAAGTATCCCTAAAAACCAAAAAGTATAGTCATACGGTGATTATTTCTTTAATAAAAATGTAATTGAAGGCCGCCAAACCTCGGATCCACCCGAAAACGAAACCACTCTCATTGGTCCTCGCACGCTTATCAAAAGGATCTCGGGCCAATGGCGTTGGACGACGTTCCGTCGCGCAGTGATCCCGAGGTAGCCGCATCGGCCGAACCTCTTTGTCATTCGAGCTTCGATGCTTCGATCATGGCGGAGTTCTCTACGCTCGAGGACCTGACGCCGTTAGAGGTTGAAATTCTTCGGCGGACAGCCGACCTGGGGATGATTTCCTATGACGCCACTCCGACGTGCGATGTGGACGATAGCAGCGCTTCGGAGTCATGTTCGGGTTCCGAGGACGACGAAACGCAGACCTTTTCGGGCGTTCTTCGATTTGCGGTTTGGGCAAGTCCTAACCAAACCAACGTTTGACATCGCAACGTTACCTCTGGTACGTGATGTCAAGCGATGTCGCCACGTTGACTTTCGCCTCGGGAGGACGGAGGGAAGGCTGGTTCAGACATGTGCAACGAGCGCGTATTTACGACTGCGTCCGTTGCAACCGGAGCGACCGGAACGACCGCTCAGCGCCGCGCGTACACACACCTGCAACCACTACAACAAGCGCAGCGGGTCGTCATCTGTTTCAGCGGCCCCTCTTAAATGGGACGCACTGCTACTCAATGCCGTAACAGAATATAGACAGACAGTTTTCTATAGCCAAAAGCTTTATTATTATTTTTCTTGATAGGCTTGCAGGCTACAGTGGATGAAAAAAAGAAAATAAAAAGATGCAGTACGCCGTCTTGGACGATCACGACTCTAATACACGACATTACCATAGTACAAATATCGCCACACGCCTTTTCTACGATTATAAAAGACAATGTAATCTTAGCAGCGATATAGCAACGTAGAAATATGATTTCGTGATGAGATAGACGTTGCGAGCGTTCAGGATTGCTAACACTAATCACTTTTCTCCGGTGATGAAAACGCGTGAAAATTCGCATCCTTTATACGGTACGCGCCAGTAATACCTTGAACTTGAGCACACGCATGAAATGCGCCAAATAAGAAATCCGGGCGATGTTCGAAGACACAAATGCTTAGAAAGCACCACTGTAGTCGACGTAAACGAACACGACGGCACGGGCGTTTCTGCTGTCTTGAGAGTGCCGCCACGACATCGCCGCACGAGTGGGTGGATCTTCCCTTCTAGTACGTGCTGGGTTATCATAGCGACACACGACGAAAATTCACAGTCAAGGATAGCGCTTTTACGCGGAACGATGAGCTTCCACCACGCCGACCACGCCAACGATCACCACCGACGCCATGTTCGCAGAGAAGAAGCCGGCCGACGACCGGCATGCAACGCGCGCCACCAGTTCTCCTCGACCTGTGATTGGTCTGCCGCTGCGGTTGTTTCCAACGCAGCGGGGAAAGAAAGGCCGCCAAAATTTTCAAACATACGATAATTTCATTGGTCCTCGCAAGTACAGAAAAGAGTCCGCACGTATTTTATTCCTGCGTGATTAATAGGCGGTTCTGCCTTCTAAAACTGAAGATACTCATTCACTGACACTTCCTTAACGCCATCGCACCAAAAAGTAGCTTCCCCAAAAACTGCTTGAGCCCCCTTTCATGTTTCAAAAGTAGCGCAAGGTTCGTCGATGCACGAGGCACGTGCCACGTGCAGCCCTTGGGAAGATCATGGCGGCACAGCGCAGCACTGAGCTAGATTTCAGACGCCATGAATTTCCCAGAAGTGACGCGCGGCACGTGCCTCGAGCATTTCTGCAACCATGAATGGCGCCACTTTTCCCAGGATAGAGGGGCTTTAGCCCGGAGTAGGGTGCCTACATGTCTGTCTGTCTCAGGGTGAAGACATCCATTGTTGCACTGAATGTGTCAGCGCGTGACGGCTCGCGCACTTGGTTCGTGAGCTGGGCGCTAAAATGGCGTCTATGCATCAGCCAAAGCTACGCGCTCGAGCTGAGTGACACCGGATTGCTTGCACTTCAAAATGCATAAAAAACGATTGGGCGTAAAAATGGCTGAGATGTCACCACTCAAGCAAAAGCGCGCGCTTGTATGAAGGCACTCTAGCCCGGAGTAGGGTGCCTACATGTCTGTCTGTCTCAGGGTGAAGACATCCATTGTTGCACTGAATGTGTCAGCGCGTGACGCTCTCGCGCACTCGGTGCGTGACTTGGGCGCTAAAATGGCGTCTCTGCATTAGCCAAAGCTACGCGCTCGAGCTGATTGACACCGGATTGCGCGTACTTCAAGATGCATAAAAAACGATTGGGCGTAAAAATGGTTGAGATGTCACCACTCAAGCAAAAGCGCGCGTGTGTATGAAGGCACTCTGGCCGGAGTCGCTCGACGCGCCGCCGGACGGCTGCTTTGGTAACTAAATCGGTATACGTTCGTTTCAACGTTACGAGACGCGTAAAAACCAACGGAAAAAACTCTTTTTCTAGTAACTTTTATTGGAGATTAGTACAAAATGGGGGCGCGTGATGTTTTCTAAAATTTCTAGTTTTCAAGGTTTTACAGCACAATTAATATTGTTTTTATACAACCATGACTCAGCGGGGATTTCAGGTAGCGCGTCCCGACCTAGGTGCATTTTAACTTCGGTGGCATCTCGCGGCGCGTCCGCTGGGGAGTCAAGGGTGACACCCCTGTAACCCCTTTCGGCTCCGAAATGGCCGATTGAAGCCAAAATTAGTTGTCACGTGCAGTTCCTCGAGTGACCGCTGCGGAAGAAACGGCGGCGTTGTGATCGCCATTTGGCGCTTCAGCTGTGCTCTTTGGAACGTACAGTTATGAAACGAAGCTCTAGAGGGCGCTTCGAACGAGTCCAGGCGGATCGAAGTGAGTGAGGGGGGTACCCCCTCCGCGGGAGTTCCACAACTGAGGTAATCCAATAACGTTGACACGAACTCATCTCTGTGACGTCACGGCGCGGTGGTGGCGCGTCGGTCGCACTTCCGGTTTGGGGCTGTGGGCAGAAGTCCCCATGCCAGACGTGTATTCCTGCGTAGTTTTGAAAGGAACCAGACAAAAACCTGCGTTCTCGTCAAAACGCCGCGACTGGGGCCGTACCAAAAGTGTCGAGAGAGGTTTGAAGGTCAGTTTTCACGTGCTCGGTTCGTCCGAGAATCTGGATATGTGGCGTGAAAAGGGAAAAGCAGACGCCGTCGGACAACGATTGCTTGGGCGGGAAGCACTTTGGGTTGAATTCACGGATCCTTGTGGTCTCAGATTTATTTGTTTTGTTCCAACATGAACGCCAGAAAACCGTCAAGTTGTGCGGACCACCTGCGGACTACGTTCAGTGCGTCTTCAAGTTCAAACGGCCGCCTGATTGTTCGAACTGTCGTCTGCTCTTTCAAACGTTTCTGCTTGTCGTCTGCTCTCTTAGACGACGCCGGTCCGTAGACCAAATGTGGGCCCGGTGCTTGCGATAAGAAGTAAGTGCAGGCCTCAAAAGACTTAAATTTGAAGATTGGTAAGCAGGCTCGATGTAAACAGTAGATACAAGGAGATATTGATCATTGTTACCAGTGACCATCACCGACTTGTTATGCCTAATTCAGTTGGTCCAATTCTGCTTGCGATTTTCAGTATCGACGTCGACCATCTCAGCTACGGTTCACGCTTTTGCAGCCCGAGCGGCGTCGCGACTGAAAATTTTGAGCGAAATCTCATCATGCGAATCAGGTTTTAGCGTGCATTCTGCGGCGTCCACGCGGAATGAATCGCCACATGTCCCACTATTCACGCGAAGTTTTGCGGTGTAACGAGCCTCGGTAATTTCGCTGACGCCGCTCAAGTAGTCAGACATCGCCAGGACGACGTAGAAGCAACAATTCGAACGCGAAAAAGGGCAGGGGGACTCACACTGACGCCGACAACATCGTATTTCAATGGTGTGTTTATGGGCGACGGCGAGCTTCTTGCCCACACCCCTATCGCGCATGCGCGCCGCCGGTGGCGTCCGCTAGGGGCGCTCCGGGCGCTCCGGTTTGTTTGTAAACATGAGTTGGTGTATATAGGGCTTCAAAATCGTGAACTTTGAAAAATGGCATTTTTTGCTATGTTTTGATATTTTAAGACCCGCGCCTCCCCTTAATGGTTGCGGGCAGTGAATCAGGTCTTGGAGTTGCTTGCTTTTCACAAAGAGAAGCACTGTAAGCTTTCTAAGACAAAACCAATGATCCTGCGATAGAGATCAACTTCCGGCATGACACGACACCGAAGCCGCCAGTCTTCAACACCGAGAAATCTTTCAAGTGCTTAACTCTTTGTTCCAGAAGTTTTAGGCATCGAATGTAGCTCTGAAGATTCTCCCTTTCTTTTCCGGCAGTCAAGTTTCTAAAGGGCGGTTGGGTGTTTCTTCTGAAAGAAGTAATACACAAAACAACACTTACGATCAAATACCCAAAAGCACGATTGGAGAGCCAATGTATAAAGATAAGTAATACATGCGGCCCGGCGGAACTCTCGATGAATACGGTATCAAACTTACCCCAAGATATTTTTTTTAGATTAAATGACGATGACTCTCTGGCTGTATGTTGATTTTTTGCAGTGCTTACAGCGGGCAGATAAGTTGTCTTCGTTTACTTAGACGAGGTAAAAAGTGTCTCTCGTACCACGGTCAGTGTAACGCGTGCCCGTCGTCAAACATGATGACATCTTCAATAAAGGATTGGGATCAATTATCCTCCAACTATTTCTTCTTTGTCTCCTAAAGTCATTGCTTCTCTCTTTTCTTGCCCTCCTTAGCGCATATTTTCTTCTTGCACAGTTAAAAAGGAATCGCGATACAGACAAGGCAAGACGAACAGACCGGGCGATTACAAGAATGGGGAAGGAAAAAGGAGGGCAGACAATTTGCAACCGGATGATGTGGAAAGTACCACAAGTATGGAAATCGAAGAAAGGAATGAACAGAATAAGTGCAAGTCAACCGCGAAATACATTCCTTTTATTTTTAATTATTTCTAGGCAATCCAAAAACTAAATATTTAAACGGTAGACTACATCAATTATGGCATACCCGGTCATCGAACCCTGCCCCGCTTGCATGTTCCCTGGGAGAGGGCGAGTGTGCGAATAAAAACACGAACTCTGATTCCAGGGCTCGGCTTTGTAAAGGGAGCCTGGAGACTATAGCCTCTTCGCACGTACTTCGCAGCGCACGTGCAAATAAAATGTAGGGTCGCGGGCGACCCGTATCGCAGCGTTCGACACTGGACGGTTGATCGTGTCCTTTGCGTATACGTGAGTCGAGTGTTTATTTTTGACGCTTTGGGAAGGCGTGGATAAAGCAGGGGTGCTTGAGGAGATCAGAAAGGGTGAAGACGGAGTGAGGGGGTAACGCGAGGGTTTGATACAAAAAAAGAAAACAAGTTCGAAATCGGCGTCCCCGCAGCAGGAAAAAGAAACTGAAGGCAAAGGTGCAAAAATGCCTGCCCCTGAGCCGAAGGTGTGCAGCAAACGAAACACTCTATATTTCTTCTTTTATTTTTGCTTTCCTGTCGAAAGCTGAAATCTGCGTTTTCTTCCATGTAGGCTCAACACCACTGTTTCCATTGAGGAGACAGGGTTCATTTCTACGATAGGTAACAGTAACGCGGCGGTTGCTTTTTTGTTACTTTTACAAAAAGTAACAAAGTTACCGTTGCAGACACTTTTTTTTGAAGATCTAACGAGTTAAATTTACAAGATACCAAAATTAACGAGATACAGTATCTCGATATCAGTAACGCGATAATAGAGAGTTTTAGTAGATTGTTCCGATGACTCCGATAACGATACCCGATACTCTGCCTCTGCCTTTGCGCTTACATATATAGTATCGTTATCGGGGGTATCGGAGGTATCGGAACGATCTACTAAAACTCTCTAGTAGCCAGAATGATACGTAACCGAACAAAAAGATCACGTGACTCTTGGGTATGCTGGCGTCAGGAAAGCCTCTCGGACATTTCTATCGGGCCACCGGAGCGAGAAGACGTTCGTTGTGGGCTTTCATTCTCATGCGTGGGACTTACCTTCCAAAGCAAACATAGTTTGCGTATCACAAAAGAGGTCTATCAGTGTCCTGCTTACTGTGCCTTTTCGTCTGCTCGGCTTCAGAAATTTATACAGAAAAAATAGAAAGCGCCTAAGACGCCAAAGCGACGGAACAGGGACGACACCATTTCAAGCTATTGACACTGGGAACCTCTTCGGGGAGAAACCTGCGTGACGTCAGTGATTGGCGACACCAGTGGCGCTCCTTCCCGATTCTGGTATTCGCCTGATGGACAGGGAGTTGAGAGGGATATCGGTGATATCAGATGTTTTAGCGGTCATTGTCTCGACAACAGGGCTCGGTTCGAACTCAGGAGAATGTAGAAATAAAGGCGCAAGTGGAACAGCAATACTTGATTGTGGCTGCAGCGCCTGCAGATGTAGAAGATGACGAACAGCCTCCTGCTAGAAGGAAGAAGTTTATTAGATAGCTGGATGCAACACAAATAACACGGAATATAAATTCAGTTGGGTAAGGAGCGGCTGAGTACGTTAATATTAATATTAAATCTCATTCGGCTGACTTCGACGACATTAGCAACAGCGCAAGCCTAAGTAAGTTAGGCTATCGCAATGCTACTGCCGGTATCTCGCTGAGTAAATATGTTAAGTTGCAAACACGAGAACAAAATACCATCAATCGCAAAGAGATCCCAAACCAATGCTGGGATTGTTTCTGCAGCCGGAGCAAAAGCTCCTCAATCCTCACGGAATGTCGATGTCAGTATGGCTCCGAGCAAAAACATGGCGCTGCTACAAGGTGTTGAGAATTACTGAGCAAAACGTGTCATTTCTCCCACGTGCGAACACCCCATACCATGATCAAGATATGTTAACGCCGGGTTACGTTGGGTTCGAGTTTATGGTTTCTCTCTAAGTGCTTCTCACAGTGTAAATGTCTCTGTATGGTGCAAGTGCTTGGTTGTATTAGTCGAACTACTGTACCTCTCAGGAATTTAGCCAGTGGCGTTGTGAGTAACTTGCAAGATATTATTTTCGACAAAGTATTTCGTTGTTCCTAATTGGTCCGGTCGCTTTTGTTTACAACTACTTGCGTTCGGGCTGAATTACACGTAGGTGCCTATTGTATGGTTTATTTACAACGTAATGTACAACTCAATGTGTGAAAAAACTTCCAATAACGCTTTTAACTTTATTATTTGACCCACGATCATCTGAGAGTTAAAGGGTTGAACGGCTGAAGTAGTTTGATGGGTTGAAGGGTTTGATTGGCTAAACGAATTTGAATTGTTGGGACTGTCCCAAAGCGCATAATGTCTGATGTGTTATTTTCAATGGGGATGTACCTTTGTTCTAACGTTTTCATGACTCTATTGCTATATTTTTTTTGCAGGTGGATGCCCTATCGTACGTCACTGCCCACAAAAAGGTATTCGAAATGTCTTCTCTGATGATATCATTCTCGATGCATGTGTGGTGGTACAAGAAAGGGGAAGATATACCGATAGAGCACTCATATATTTTCCGTGTTGGTATGAATTGCATAAGCGCCCAGCATGATGACATATACAGTGTAAGTTCTCAAATAATCTGTGTTGCAACATCATACGCGAATTTCCGCGACACCACGAATTTAGTGGGCGGCAGAACGTAAGGGGAAAACTGTTGATGTCTGCGATAGTTGGTGTTTCATAGAGAAAATAAAATTGCGCCACAATTGTGAACCACAGTCCGGCGAAGAGCGTAATCTATTCTGCATGTTCCTCCGGCCTTACCCGTCTTTTTCGTCCTTTTGTTTACTATGGGTGACAAAAGAAACCGACATGGAGCTCGCTGTACGCTGTCATTAAAACTCCACACGAGTGGCGTTGAAGAGAGTCCGAGCAATTTTAAATATCAAAAGTAACACCGCAGTCTTGTTAACAAGACCTTTGCCGTCTAAAATATTATATTAGTTCATGTCATTAGCGAATTAACCGGAAAAGCGCAATAAATTAGTGATAAACAACTTCTTAACGAAATAGAGGAAAATGGGGGACGAAGAAGCCCGCAAGACGACGGCACTAAAGGATCGGCTGGGGACTCGGCCTAGGCTGGAGGGGCTTCCCTCGTAGACTATTCCTACTGACTTTTCGAGCACTTGTCGTTCTGCCACTGCATAGCGCAAGTTTTTATTTGTTGCGTTGTCGTGATAATGGTTCAAAGCCCGACTTGTTTATTGATTGTTTTTTTATTCAGGGGTTTGCAGAATTGTAGTGGCACCAAAGCAGCTAGCTTGCGCTGTTGCACAATGACCTACTCCCGTCTAGTCGTCATCGTCCACGAACAGCGTTCCTTGAAGTTGTTCGTTTCGCTAACCACTCTTTTCATTCAGACATAAATATTTCAAAGGGATGGGTTCCCGCAATTATAACAGACAAATTTGGGCAGACCAAATGCACTATTTTTGTTTAGAACGTCTTCCTGATGGCGCGTAATAAACCAATGTACGCGTGAAAAAACAACGCACGTGTCGTTTGGGCTAAAAAAGGCTCGTCTGAATCCGACGCTCCGCCCGCCATATTTGGATATAAGAAGGCAATTGAACGATTTCAATATTACATGCAAACAAAATACAAAACTAGGGAGAAATTATATTTTTACTGCTCTGTAAAAGGCTTTTATGTTTCCAGCTTTGTGCAGTGTGCTGGAAAGGCCGCGGTGATTTAGCCGACTAGCGGGCTTCCACTGGTTCTTTCGTGTTAAACGCCTGACATTAGTGTTCTTTTATTTCTTTCGATACATTTAAAGTAACATTATTTCCCGAACCGACACCGCAGCCCAAGATTGTTCTTGTTATCTACTCTGCTGCTTCTTTACTTGAGAATGGAGGGTTTATAATGCAATAACTAATACAGCAATTTGTCATGCGATATTAGCGGTGCAACTTATTTTTTTACAGATGCTCACATATTTTGAACACACATTTTTTAACGTACACATATGCTTCGTAATATTTTACTTTATAGGCACATATTTTCTTCAGGGGCGTTTTTTTCCAAATAGAAAGCATGTGACATTGTTTCGTGAATTGAGATGTTTATAAAGGTTAAGGTATTGTTTTCCAGTATTTAGTTTGTAAGTCACGGGATGGATCTTTTGCTGTATAAATGCGATCGAATGATTAGATTGGCCGTTGATGCTCCAATCGAGTCGAAAAATATTGACGCAAGAATGTTAATGTAGAGGACCAGAAAACTTTCAACACCAAATTGAGTGCAAGCGGTCACACATTGCCGCTTGTTTTTCTGAAGCACTAATTGGGTAATAATTGTTGGGAAACAAATACAACGCTGCAGAGGGTCCAACTATCACAAGGATGACCCATCTGCGCAGTTATTCGCCTAGTCTAAGTCGCGCGAGGGGGAGGGCGGGGGGGGGGGGGCAGAAAGCGCCGCTGCCTCATCATCCGTCTCATTGCAGGAAGCTCTCCCTCCGCTGAAAACCAGTGATACTTTCCTTTCAAATCACGTCAGCCTTAGTGAAAAATATAGCCTTGATGGTCACGTGTCTAGTGGCTGCCATTCATGAAGGCCAATGTGTATCGTAATATTTCCCTATGATGACCGTTATGGGGAGACTGGCGCTAACCCGGCTTGACGGGTCCCGTCAATAGCACTCCCTTTTAGAGGCGCCTTTTTACTTTACACTAAGTGCCAGTCAGTACGTTCCTGCACATATCAAGCCGGCATCGCGCGTTGTTACCCTTCAAGTCAAGCGGTTGCTCGTGTCTGCCCGTGTAACTGCGGAGTCATTTTTCTGCTTTGTTAACGAGTGAAACACGTACTTTTTCTAATTGATGGGCCTCTGTAGGCATAACCCTTTATGATCCACCATTATGATGTGCGCTATAGGTTCAGTTGGAGCAAGTGCGATGTCGCAAATCGAAGAAGGCAAACCAGTCTAGAAGTGCCCTTCTGTAATGCATTCCAAGAGGGAAATGGGAGTGCATTTTTTTAGGCGCTTTATTGTAAGAGCAAAAAGTTTAAATATTATTAAGGAGTAAAAGTTTGGAACATGTGCTAATCATGTTAATGAAAAGTTCTACCACTTTCAGTGTTTTTCGTTCGAATTTATTGCATTAAAAGCTTGCTTGAAAGCTTCATCTATGCATTTATATTCAATGATTGCCATGGTCTGCCTGAGCACGGCGCCGGCGCTTTTTACAGGGGTGATTTACGTGCAAGTCGATCACTGTACATCTTGAAAACAAAATAAGATGGCAGGAACCACGCAGTAAGACTGGATAAGTAACTTATTTTCATGCAGAAAATCAAAAGAAAGATAACACCAAACTAACATATTAAGATTAAAAAAATAGTACTGCTTTCTTTTCTATGCTCACGCATATATGACAAGATGCATGTTCTGCGTTCAAAACATCACCCGCACACTCAAAGTATTTAGGAAGAGGTAAAATAAAAAAGTATCCGATAAAGCTGCCCGGCTTAGGAAATAATGAAATGAAAAATGTATGGTAGCCCACGAAATTAATAAAAACACATTGATTGTTTTTAAGCGTTCGTAAAGATGCACGACGAGGTAAGTATCATGTTGTGACTGGACAGGCATCTAGCAGTATATAAGCGATTAAGAAAACAATGACACCAACTTCACGCAATAATAAACAACCAGACCTTTGTGCATTCGGGAGTGACTATTTGATTACAGCAATTATCGGACTTTCTTTCGCATGCCCCTATACAACATGTAATCTGTGTTGTGCGGTACTTCCATGTATAGATCACATCGCTATTCTTCTCAAGCAACCTATGGTGCTAACGATGCTTGGATCTGCGCTTGTTGGTTTAACATTATGAGGTTTACTGCGTTGCAGAAGTTTTTCTGAGCACATAAACATGTAAACGATGAGACGATATGGAAGGCAAATAAGAACATGAGGCTCTTGTAAAAGCCAGACTAACAACTGTTTATTTTTTTCGTTTCTTTGTCATACTTTATATACCTCTTTAGAGGGATAAAGATTGCTAATAAATCTCGGAGTTCGAAAATAGTGACCTCGTGGGAAATTGTAGACACAGTGTGTTTTAGGAAACGAAAAAAAAATGCTGGAGTTTTAAATGACGCGTATTGATCTGAAAAATCGTGGAAAGGACTGGGACAATCAATGTGTTTTATATAATTTGTAGAGAGCTGGTATTGGTAGTTCGTTCATTTATGCTGTTGGTACCCTGGAGCTGATCTCTGCCCTGTTGGGCTGTGAGATTTTCAAAAGATTTCTTTCTTTCTTTAAATCTATTGAGAGTTCACTAACGCACATGCCATTCCTTCCGGAAGCCACGTGAAAAGCTTCCCTAATTTCACGCTTGGTCATTACACTTGGTCTTTATAAGATAGTTGTATTTCCAAGAAAAGCTTCGCGGCTACATCTTGCGCAGTGTGAAACAAATCCAGGAGGAAAGCTCACCGGAAACAAAAAATCTCACCGGACAGAAGCTCACTGGACAAAAAGCTCGACGGACAAATGCTCACCCATTTTTTCAGGCCCGGAAAAAATCTCACCAAGAAAATATGCCATGTTGGTCTTAACACTGAGTGCGAACAACTTAGGTGGCGCAAGTGCGATGTTGCAAATCGAAGAAGGCAAACCAGTCTACAACTGCCTTCTTGTGATGCATTCCAAGAGGGAAATGGTGCGGCCCTAAAATGAAATGTATTAAATCTCACCGGCGAATTTTTATTTATTAGAGTAGAAACAAGTTTATTCATCGACTGGTTGGAAGCGATTGCAGACTCTTACTAGCTCCAGCAGTCTTGGTAGGTATCAGTCTACCTGCGAACCCGTCGAAAATATTTTTTAAACGATTCTGCAGGCGCAGATTGGTTTTTCGCAACCCCTTCTCTGGGGGTTCACCTCTCCGGGCTTGTGTCAATGCCGTGGCAACGAGCGCCTGATCTTTCTGCAGGCATTCAATCACGCTCCAGGCGCTTGAATTGGCGTGGCCGACAAGCTGCTGGAACCCGGTATTCCATCCTTCGCAGGTGTTGTCTGTCCGGTGTTTTTCTTGAAGAGTCGCGTTGTACATATTCCACCATTTTGGGGAAACTTCAGTCGACGTCGGCGCACAAGTAAGGCAAAGGGAAGAATTCGCTCTGGTGCCGCCGCAGAAGGAGCTACGAGCATAACGGAAGGGACCATTGACATGCGTGCAGTCAATGTAGTCCAGCAGGTCACCCATGTCACCGGTAGACCTTTCTGTCATGTAGGTTACGCCTTCGGGCACAAGCTGTGGTGGATGGAACGCCAGTCTGTCAAATCCCACACAGCTTTCTAAATTAGTAATCTGTCTTGTACTTGTTCAAAAACCTAACTCTCCTTCCTTCATATTTTTTTTAAATATTCGCCAACTCCCTGGTTATTGTTTATTAAAGATTTGTTTCAGTTTTCTTTTCACATCACCCTGAAATAACCCTTGATTTAAAATACATTCACGATGCACGGTGACGAAAATATTTTCATTTTCTTAGACATTGCTATCAAATATTAGCCTGCACTTAACTAAACCTATGCATTAGTAATGAAGATACATTGCGCCTAACATTTTACATGTTCGTTTAGCGTGACATGAGCACACTAAAAAGCGAGGACAACGAGACGGTGACTTCGCTTCTTTGGTCCTCTTCAGGTGAAAAAAAAAACTTCAGAAAAACTTTCCGTTCACGAATTTTCTTGCACAAGGATGGTTCGGCATACCTTGGAAGTCAAGCAAGCTGATCTCACATAGCTCCAGTAAGTTTCGGTGTCCTAATGTTTGATCCTAAATCGAGGCTTTCCTGCCTGTATATGGCGTATCTGTCGACAAATTTGCATGAAAACCAGTTCTCATAAAAAAGGGTGCAATGTCCATCCCGTCACACTTTATCCCAGCCTGTGTTTCGTCCAGGTAACACAAAAAAGGCCAGCATTTGTCGGGTCAGTGAAAAACGGGTGGATTTTGTCCAGTTACCATAAAAAATATTACGATCTGCTTGCAGATGCCAATACCGCGTATTTGTTTCCTTTTAGTCTTCCGTTAAAACATCTTCCCTTTCCGATAAATGATTTCTCCGATATAATGATTTTCAACAGGTCAGGGCATAGTATACTTTCTGCAAATGCATACTTTAGTCTACAATTACCCGTGATTACAATCATTTTTCAGCTTCAAAAATTATCATGCAATTTTGCATCCTTCAAAAGAAGTTTATAAAAGCGATAAAAAAGCAAAACATTTACCGTTTTTTTATGTGTTGCTTTACAAGTATGCTATGTTGTTAACAGCGGTCCCAGCCAAAACTTCTCGTAGCTTAGGCGTTTATGCGTCCATGTAACTTCTCAGCTCAGTATACCTCATAAGGCGCTAACGAGCACAAGTTTGTATAGCACGTCTTTAGAAGAAAAAAACGTACCTTTCCCAAACGTTTTGTGATACGTGGGCAATAAAATAAAGCAGAATGTGCAGTCACTCGACCTCAGAGGAGCTGTCAATACATGCGTTGCTCACGTCAGTGGCGTTTCAGAATCACTTAGGTGCGTTCAGCAAATTTATGAATTCGAAATTTCCCCGATAAACCCTGCCATGAAGCGAACGCTGTACCCAAGCCAAAATGGTCACACCTCTGTGGACATCGCAAGAAGGTGTCATCTGCAAGATACCGTGTCACCACTGCAGATTCATCCTGAAATTGGCGTGACCGGACCCGGGGAGAAAGGCAAGAGTGGGGGAATACCAACGAGACGTCATCTATACGGCAGAAATGAGTCGATCATTCGTTCAACTTTGCTGGGATCACAACAAACGCGAAGAAGAAGGTGGGAACCTCAGAAGGTTACTCGTATCAGGATACAACCCTTGCGACAAGATGGAGCTGCGACTAGTTACCGTTGTCCCTGCCCTATGCATGCAGGGACATTTCCCCAAAGAACAGCGCCGGCGGATGCGTTGCCGCCTCCCATATACCCCCCCGGTCATTTGCTTGATCTCTCCGACGGCGGCAGAAGTGTCGCCCTCCTCCTGTTTTGTTTGCCTCTTTCGGCGACCGGCCTTCTGAGAGCGCCGAGGAATCATTTTGACCGCAAATGCCGACCTCTTATCTCTCCCCTAACACGTCGTCACCACCAGAATAGGAACAAACACTTTCACTTGCTGTGTGGTATGCATGATGCGCCTCCCGGCAAAGAGAAACTCCTAATGCAGCTTTTTTTTCTGAAGATGGCGTTTACATTTTTGCATACTTTCCGGCTTTTTGGAGTGTTTTTGCAATTATGTAAACGCGCCACCGGAATGGTCGCAAGCGCGGGTACTCTTCGCACACCTTTGAGACTGCTTTTTGCCTAGAATCATCGCTTGTTTTTACAGACCTGATATGAAAAACAAGCCAGGGTCTCGATAATAGATTTATATTGAAGCAGTCATGCTGCAACTTTCCGACCTATTTAATTACAGAGGACAGAACGTAAGCCATCGTCTATCATTCTTGCCCCAACCATCCGCGCGCTCTTTCTGTCTCGTTGCTAGCTCGTCTTCGTCTTCTCCGCTACACTACCCCCTCACTGTCCTTTGAAGTTTCAGTGAGGCGTAACGGCAAGTCCTTACTGTTACAAAAGAAGATAGCCGGTCGCGGTGGACACACAGAGGGCCTCGATCGATTGTTGCGACGTATACGATAGACCACATCACTGAGACGTTTGATGACGGTGAAGGTCCTTGCCAGAGAGGGTGTTTGTAGTTTCGGAGACGGCGCTCTTCGAATCGGGTCGCCGAGCCGCACTTTGTCACCTGGCGAACGGGCGTGTTGTGACATGCGCGTCGTACTGCAGTGTCCGTGCGAGTCGTACCAGCTTGCTAACCGCTGCAAAGCAGAAATGCGTTGCGCCCGTTCGAGGTTTGTTCTTAATTCGCTATATGTAAGACTTCAGGGTCTGTGGCCGGTTCTCTGCTCGTGGGATAGCTACGCTCACAGGGCATGCGAGGTCGTGACCGAAGAGCATTGTGGCAGGCGTAGCCAGTAGCCTCGTTGGCGGCCGTGCGGTATGCGCGCAAAAATAAAGAGCACAGTGCTTTCCCGAGTCATCTTGACGATCATTCGCAGAACATAGATAGATTTTGTAGAATGGCACGATTCATCCTCTCCACCAAGCTGTTTGACTGCGGGTGGAAGGCGTCGTTCTTTTCTTTGTGATGTTATTTATGAAGCCTCATTGAACACTCAGATTGAGGTTGCCACTTGTTCCGAGTGGATGCTCAGGCGGATTCCATACCGGGGTGATCCAGCTTTTCACCGGAAGCGTCGAGGCGGCCTCGACAGGCGGTTTGGTTTGGGATAGGAATGACCTCCGGCCATGGTGAAACAGTCAAAAATGACTAGAAGGAACCTGTTGCCAAACTTAGATCGAGGGACGGCCCCAGTACATCAGCGCCAACGCGTTCCAGCAGTTGCCCCGCGTCAGATGTTCTTGAAGTGGTGCTCGTTGTTTTACGTGAGGCCCTTTACCGCCAGGCACACATGTCACGTGGCGGCGCCGTGCTTCACGTCACTATGGCATTGCAGCCAGAAGAAGCGTTACCGAATCTTTTTGACCGTGCGGTCCGCTCCGACGTGCCCTCCTTCCAGGGCAGCTAGTGTGCAGCTGGCGGAACTGCCCGGGGCGAAGCCTTCATTGGCAGCACCAGTTGCCGAGATATCATAGTTACCTGCAGCGGACTCCCAGCAAGTCGGTAAAAAACTGTCTGTCCCGCCAGAAACAAAGAGTCCCATTACGCGAAGTAAATCTTTAGGACCCGAGAGACAACCAGGACACTTCGGTGGTAGGAGGCTTGCTATTCTATCTCTTCCATCTGACGAATGGGCGGATGTCCGGGTCGTCAAGTTGAGGCATCAGCAAAGGCTTTCCTGACGCTCCACTGTTGAATATGTCGCTGGGAGGCTTGTTCAGTACGCTGAGCGAGTCGAAGCTGTGGTTTTTGCAATTCTCAAGCACTGGTTGCGCGCACCACATGGACGTGGGAGAGACAATCGGCGTGGTGTGAAGTGAGCCGGCACGATGCTGGATGTCGAAGTCGTATTGATGCAGGCGTTCC
>JAZHYW010002888.1:0-92703 GCA_037355805.1 Ixodes ricinus
TTAATATTCACCAGCTTAAGCCAGCTTATATTCAATATCGGAAAGCCATTGGGTTCTGGACAGTCCAATATTGTACAGGTTATGCCGGCGATATCCAATATTGGAGAGCTATTGGTTTTGACAGTCCAATATTGGACAGCTTATGCCGGCGTTAATCCAATATTGGAAAGCTATTGGCTTTGACAGCCCAATGTTGACCAGCCTATGTCAACGCATTACCAATATTGGAAAACCATTGGCTTTGATAGTCGATTGTCCAATGTGATTTCAATATTGGAAAACATATGGCTCATTGGGCAATTGTTGGGCCATTCTTTGCCACATCAAATCCAATGTTGGCCCAATACGGTGTGCCGCTCCGGGGCAGCTAGTGGCCGGACTCTGCCGGCCTTGTTTATGCCTCCGGTGGCCAAGAACTTAGTGCGGCCAAGCTGTCCAGACACTGGCCAACCGTCGGCCGATCGAAAGTCACTGGGGTGCTGCTTGGGAGCCTTCTATGATGACGATCTAGACCGCTGATATCCCAAGCGGCGGCAGCGAAGAGTTCCTTATTCCACAGCTCTGACGTCAATCTCCTGCCGGACTATGCTGATCAGTGGACTGCGTCTGTATTCCAACGGGACTCGTCGACCTTTTTTATATGTGTCCTACTTGGACGCACACCGCGTAGATCGGGGTATGCCGGATGCAACGTTAGATAAAAATAGGGCTTAGCGTGTGGATGTTGAAGGGAAAGGTGAAGTCTCACCTTAGATTAGATTAGACGCAGAATCGCTTTTTCAAGAGGATAAAAAACGAGAAATTCCGATCAAGCAGCACAATCAGGATGATTAAACTGGTGAGAAAAAAAAAAAAACACTGCAGGTGCGTCTGAAGTTAGAGCTGGAGCATCAAACTCAGGCAACCGAACGCGCGCAGGTGGAGATGGCGCGGAGATCGAATCGGGAGACCTTGTAAGCTTTTCAAGGTTATTTCTATTCCTGGAAATATTGGACAGAGAAAGTGTACTATCACAATCAATATGAGGAGCAAACACCGCCACGCGTGGCCAGCGGTACAATCACATTCCCGCTGTCGATTGCCTCTTGAAGTGATAAGTGCATCTTGCATTTGTTAATATCGTCTCTAGCGATCGCCTCACCACTGCGCACTTAAGGGTCGTCTGCTATCGAAACGCGGTCGGCAAAAGCGCGAAACTGTTCACCAGTGACGAAGAGCATTTTTGCTAGCAACTTGCGGCAGCGAAACTAACTTGTAAAAATATTTTAGTGTCATAGTTTCATTAAATATTTTTTGGTAGGTTATTCCCATGACTCTGATGATAATAACCGATACTTCATTTACGCCTGCTAACCACGCTTCATACTGTTATCGGAGGTATCAAAACAATCAAACGTGGCTGCATATTGTTTACTACGTCTGACTTTTGCAAAATAAAGGACCACCAAAGCGCACAAGCCAATGGTTTCCGTGGTGCGAGCGTGGGTGATACCCTTCATCAAAAAAAACACTGCGAAAGAAGGACGAGGACGTAGAAGATAATACACTAGACGTCCTCGCCGTTTTCTTTTTTTCTGCGCAGTTTTTCTCAGATTGTTTTCACAAACTTGCTTCAAATATTCATTCTTCTAAATGATACCCTTTGGTCCTTGGCCCTGCAAAAGCAACATAATACAACATAAAAGTTTAGTGTTGCATTGGGTTATCATGCCGCAACCAGCCCACCACTTAGTAGTTCGAACGCAGTTGTGCCCATGCGTTTTTCAGCTGGCGTTCGACCCGGAAGTGCAGAGTGGTGCGGCGATTGCTAAAGACGATATGTCTTTACCGCGAGGTGCACTTATACTTCAAAGAGCAATTGACAAGTGCCACTGATAGTAGTCGTGGGCAACGTGGAGCGAGTGATGGCACGCGTGTTGATCCTGAGAGTACTAAGTACATATTTTATATGCACTTACCACAAGCTTTAGGTAAAGTATGACAATCGTCTCTTTAGTAAAGCTATCGTCAACTGTCTCTTTTTCGAATATTAGTATACGGTCGAGCCCGCTTTTAACACACTCGGGTGCTTCGGATTATTGTTTATATCAAACAGTCTAAAGAATCCTCTTAAAAATGGCATGTAATAGTATCGAAGCGTTTTTTTCTTTCTTATCCATCTCCCATGGCGGAGACACTTGATATTGCCGCGCGCAGAGCCAAGAAAGCAGCGCTCGGTCACCGGGCTTCTAGAAGGTTCTCGTTTATTCTTGCTCCGGACGTAACTTCTATCATTTATTCCTGCTTTCTTGTTCTAGAAAGTGCGTGTTCATTCTCGCCCCGAGCGCGCGACGCTCGTGCCTTCTTCGCCGACACTTTCGAGATAGTGACGCACTCTAGGTAAGAGCGCCGCCCGCGACCTTGTCGAGTCAGTCTCGCTCCAGCGTTCGATCCAGCTGTTTCGCCGACTTCGACGCACGCGACGCCCTGTTGTTATCTTCTGTTCCTCTTTATTTTTGGCACAAGTTCGCCACATTAAACGTTTATTTCTTCACGTTTATTTATTGTTCTTTTGGTCACTACCCGTGACATTCTGTTGAAGGTGCGGGGTAGCGGAAAGGACGTCCTCTTTTGTTACTGCGTTCAGCCGGCGATTGTCCACGCAGAACATCAGGGTTCCGTCTTTCTTCTTCACCAGGACTACTGGAGAAGCTCATGGACTTGTTTGAGGCTGGACGATGTCGTCAATCAAGCATTTCCTCAACTTGCTTCTGCATGGCTTCCCTTTCTTTCACGATACTCGGTACGGTGCGGCCGATTCACCAGGGAGTGGCGTCGTCATCAGTATTTATTCGATGTTTCGCCACCGTCGTTTGGCGCACTTTTGGCGACGTGGAAAAGCACTCACAGAACTCGGCGAGAAGGTAACTGAGTTGTCGTCGTTGTGGGGCTGGGAGGTACGGGTAGATGTCGAGCTCTGACGGCGTGGTCTCTCTTGTGCTGCGTCGGAGAGAGGCGTCTTCTGAGAATCGTGGCGATCCCGGCTGAGTCCTGAATTTCCTCGACGTAGCCACACAGCTGTGCCCTTTGTAAGGTGCTGCGACTCTTGCCGGAGCTGGTGACAAGAGCTACGGTACGCCTGTCCTTGAGCTCGGTTACGCCTCTTGCAATGCCAATCCCTCGACCAAGCAGAAGTTGGAAGCTTCCTTCCAACATTGCTACACCACAGGCGGCTTCTTCGGTCTCGACGGAGCACAGAAGACACCCGACAGCGGCGGCAGGTTTTCATGGCTGGTAAGGACTCGCACTGCAGCTAACGTCGATTTGGAATTTTCCGCCGATGAGACTGGTTTCCGAAGCGTCAGCTTGTTCTCTGCAAGGTGGATGATGGCGCCGTATTCCCACAAGAAGTCCATTCCGAGATTGACGTCCCTTGAACAGGTCTTCCGGAACAAGGAACTTCACAGGAAGGTTTCACCGTGGATCTGAACGCGAGCAGTGCACCTGCCGACAGTGTGATGAGATGTCCGACGGCGGTTCGTATCTGCGGTCCGTGCCACGACGTCGTAAGATCTCGAATGCGGCAAGAGAGTCTCCGACTCAAAACGGAGTCGTCTTCTCCGGTGTCGACGCGTGCCGCTCGCGTCGTGGCCGTCGATGATAACGTTATAGGTTACTCGACCCTCTTGAAGAAGCATCGTTTCGGGGCGTTGCGGCGTGAGAGTGGAGTGCTCCGACGATCTTGGAGGAACTCGGCATCGTTCGTCTTCGGCAACACCACCTCCCCGGCATTGCCGCGCCTAGTTTTCCCGACGGGACGCGTTGGGCGACAGGCTATCTCGGCGAGACCGGCGGGAAGGGCGATGGCGAGCGTCGGGGAGATGGCGAACGGAATACTCGCGAGGAGACGACTCAGGAGATGAAGAGCGGCGGAGGTAGTCCTCGATGTCCCGAGGTCGCTCTCCAAGACGTGGTCGAGGGTCGTTGGGCGCTAACCCTTAGGCCTAGCTGATGCGAGGGCTCGTCGGTAGATATGGGTCAGCTTCACCGCAGTGGTAACATGGCGGGAGTCGGTCGGCCGTCCTCCATACGTCGGTCTTCCTCGGCGCAGGTTGCTCTGGGCGAACATGCGCTTGATGTTCCAGGCGTCGGGGGTACTGCGGCATTGAGGCGTCTCTTCGGGTGGCACCGTGGCTTGGCGCGGATCTTGCGGTGGTCGTCGGGCCACGTGGCATAGATTAACGTCGGTTCCGCCAGTGCCACCGTGGTGACAGGGACCTCTGGTTGGAGCGCCCGATGCACTTCTTCTCGGACAGCCTCGGTGATGGAAAGGGTTGGCGGACGACTGGCGGTTGGCCGCAACCGTCGCAGTTCCTCCCGGACGACCTCCCGGATAATTTCCTGGACGTCAGGCGTACCCGGAGTGTTTTCGACGTTAAGCAGCGAGGGTGCCGCGACGCCTTGATGCCGCTATTAGTGGGAAGCGGCGCTTGCAGCGCCGCTCGTAGTTGGTTGCCTCGGTGACGAAGGCGTCGACTGTGGCCAGCGGGTTGCGAACGAGGCCTTCGAAGATGTCGTCCCTCACCCCGAGCATAAGGATCCGCAGCTTCTTGTCGGTCGAGGCTAGTGGGTCGGCTGGACCACTAAGGCACAGGACATGTTCCACGAAACTCGTGACGCTTTCGTTTGGTCCCTGGGTTTGAATTCGGAGAAGATCTCTGCCCTCTCCCGTTGGTGTCGGGTGGCGAAGGTCCGCTGCAGCTCGGCCACACAGATGTCCCATGATGTCACTAAAGCCTCGTGGTTCTCGAACCACTGCCTTGCGGTGCCCTCCAAAGAGAAGTAGAGGTTTTGGAGGCTCTGCTTTCTTGGCCCTGCACGCGGCAATATAGCGAACGAAGTGCGGCCACCCCAACGAGCTAGAGGGTCTTAGAGCGTTAAACCGGGGTTACGGTCTGCACTCGAAAGTAACCCACACAAGGCCGCTGCCATTGTACGCATATTAAACGTCTTTTCAGCAGACCAATCAAAATACGCGACGTCACAGGAAGGACGGCACCTCCCAGGCAGCGGCTGGCCTTAGGTGGGCCGGAGCATTGGCCGGAGCTTGTCGGATGCGTTTTTCGTTGTCGCTCGTCTCAACGAGTTGATTCATGTGCCGGAGCCGTCATATGAGGCCAGTCGAGAGCGACTTTAAAGCTCCAGCATGATGTATGACCTAGGTATTATTTGAAAATACGGAGGAACGGTCAGCGTTTTGCTGGTGATCGACGGGTATATAGCTACGAAAGAGACAATCGGCCGTACGTTGCTCGGACGTCGGATTGATTCGGATATCACGAGGATAAATTTTAAGACGACAGTTCTGTGCTCTCGTGGACCATCGGAAACTTTGAGATCTGCAGCGAAGCGTGTGCGATGTATTTGGATACACAGTTTAGCTACGGAAATTGCGTGAGTCGTGCTTGGCAGCCTACAAACGTGGTGCGGCTTCGTTCAAATAACCGAAGGCTCACTCTGGTTTTGCGGTGCATCGGAGAGCTGCCTTGAAGCTGGTAGGCTCCATGCCGTGCTAAATGACCCTCTGCTGTTTCCCGAGTTGTTCCGGCGTAGTCGTGCACCTTCATGGAGCACAGGTGTACCGGGCACCGAAGAGCTCCTTCAAGCAGCTGGTTCCTGTGCCGCGCTTTTGGCGATGCTGTGCTGCTTCCTAAATTGTTCTGGCGGAGACGTGCACTTTCACTGAGCACAGGTGTTGCAGTTGGTATTGATTCCGCTGGTCGGTCGCACGTTTCGTCGGCTCAAACCTTTCAATAACACTTGTTACGCAAATTGCAAGCTGTATAAACATTTTATCGCGCTATTTACCTACCCACTACCCACCCGTTCACGCCACTTTGCTGCGACAGTCTGCTGCGGCTTATTACCAGAAAAGTGGTCCGACATCCATTTTAGTTCGTCCACTGCAGTCGCCCCACCCAGAAGGAGAGGATTTATTCGGACAGATTGCCACTAAAGCAATGCAGCTTCGTTAGTGGTCAGAATAGACTCTCTTCTGTCAGTTGTTTTATATTAGTCGAGGATGCTTGCTCCAGCCCTGTCCTCCATCTTCTATCAATAATCACTACTCTGGAAAGTTCCAGGCCATGCTCGACTGTCATCGTATGTTCTGGTAGAGGTGCTGGGCATTGTCCATAGCCCTTCACTCTGTGTGCCCCCTGGCGGCTCCTCAGCCGAGTTGTCCGCTAAGGAGACACAGATGTCGGACTACCCCGCGTCTTAAGCCTCCAGCGAGCCGTGGCCCGAGTCCCGTCCCGAGCGCGGCAGAGAAATGGCAAGACGAGTGAGTACCCCATGGAGAAACCTCAGAAAAACACCACGAACAACCTGAAATCCGAGCCAGTCGCTAATACCAACAAGAACCATCGGAATTTGTTCTTCTTCAGGGAAAACCGGTGTTCTTGAATAAAACAGCGCAAATAATTTACGTGAGGAAGAGACAACAGGAAGGAAAGAGCGCTGACTCACAACTGAGGTTTTAATAATGAGGTAGTGAAAGAGAAGAAAGGTGTCAATGGCGTTAAAATTATTAAAATTAAAAACCTCTTTCTAAGGGCTATTTCAACGGAATGTCAAATTGCATTTTTAAGTAACCTAAGTGAATAAATCTATGTACAAATATTCAGATGTGTTCTACAAAGTTGACGGTGACCCAACGGTTACTACCAGAAAAAGAAGAAACACGATGTCTACGGTGACCCAAAGGGTGTTGGCTTCCACTGAATTGAAAATTGAGAAGAAAGAAAAGGAAGAAAACAATAATTTAGGGACTAAAATTCAAAAATTGAAGCTCTTTCGCCGTCAAAGCAATCGAAGGCGTACTTATGCAGGCTAGGCCCTTGTTCGCGATCTTGCACGCCTCGTACACCTCTCTAGTCTTTTTTTCTTTAAAATGTTTAAGCACCTTAGTCTCAGAGAACCTTGGTGTGCACCCGCAATCTCTCACATGCACAGCAAGATGGCCCGCTGGCGTTGAGTTTAGAGAAAGTGCATGTTCCCTGAGTCTCACATTGATGCACCTTCCAGATTGTCCCAGATACACCTTTCCACATGTCAACGGTATTTCGTAGATGATGCCGCTGTGACAATCCACGAACTTCCTTGCATGGTTGATTTTACATCGGTCGTGTGTATCCTGCTGCTCGTTGATTTTTGGACATAATCTTTTAAGTTTATCGGGCGCTGTGAGGAGGATAGGAACTTCAAACTTTGCGGCTACTCTTTTTAGGTTGTGGGACAGACGGTGAAGGTAGGGCATCACCACAGGTCGGATCTTATTTCGGTTGGGACTTCCTCTTTGGCGTTGTTTTAACATGCTCTCCACGATGGTGGAAATAACTGAAGTCGGGTACCCTGATGCGCGAAGTCTCTGTAGCTGGATGTTGAAGCTCTCTCCTGCTGTGTGGTCGCAAGACTTCTTCAGAGCCGCCCCCAACGTACTGGTAACAATTCCTCTCTTGACGAGCTTAGTGTGTGCTGAGTCATATTGCAGAAGACTTTTCTTTGTTCGTGGGGCGTACATCCAGCAGACACTGTCGTCGTGGAATGTTATTTTTAGATCTAAGAATTGGAGGGACTGGTTTTCCGGCCATTCATGCGTGAACTTTAGTCCCCCGGCGTGTTCTTCGAATGTCGTTTGAACGGATTCCATGAACTGTGTCTCACATTTGGGTCGGGCATTGAGGAGGATGAGATAATCATCTACGTATCTGAATATACGACTAACCTGGGGAATGTCAAGGCTGTCATCAATGGCTCTATTACATTTCGAGAGGTAAACATCAGTCAAAGCAGGAGCTACACAGGATCCTATACAGATTCCTCTCTTCTGTATGTAGGGTTCTCCATTGAACGTTACCACAGTTGAGTTCAAGTAGAACCGTAGAAGCTCAAGGAAGGAATCCACTGCCATTCCACAGTTGTTCTGAAATGCTACTTCTCCATTGGCTTCAATGTGTTCTCTCAAAGCAGTAAACATCCCCTCGTGAGGTATGGAGTAAAATAAATCTTCTACATCGAGGGATAGGCCATACCTAACAGATAAGATGTTGTTCGCCAGATATTCAATCACCTTCTCAGAATTGGAGACCAGAAAAGGGTCATTCAGTCGTAGGGTTGCCAATTGCCGTTGGAGGAACCTTGACATGGCTCCTTGCCACGATCCTTTTTCTGTAACGACCACACGGAAAGGACACGCTTCTTTGTGTGTTTTCCCGGTGAAGAATAAGCCCAGTTGGTCTTTATCGGCTGATGTTATCTGTTTTCGTAATTGCTCTAACTCGAACTTGTGGCACAGTTGTAGAGCTCTGGCCTTCACTGACTTGGACCTGTGACCTTCTAGTTTCTTAAAATTTTTCTCGATGGCCACTCTTGCCTTATTCATGTAAATATCATGGGAGCAACAATGAAATCCTCCTGTCTTTATTGGAAACAAGTAATGAAGGTAGATGTCCGACGGGCGAGCCTATAACCATCCTAGGCAATACAAACCTACCTGTAGAAATAACAAAGGTCTTGGAGAAAGGCCCCAAATTTTGCACGGAGCCAAAAATGCACAGTGTACAGATGGTGTCCACCATTCATGATATAGCAGCAAAAACTCAAGAGTCGTACCGACCACGGTGTATTGATGAATGCATGGATGTGGTGATGAAAGTGGGAACGGCACCAGCAACATGCAGTAAAACCAAGTTAGACAGCATTGTAGGGTATTTCCAGCAGAAGAATTTAAACTTACTTGTTTCCGATAAAGAAGGAGGATTTATTGTTGCTCCCCATGATATTTACATGAATAAGGCAAGAGTGGCCATCGAGAAAAATTTTAAGAAACTAGAAGGTCACAGGTCCAAGTCAGTGAAGGCCAGAGCTCTACAACTGTGCCACAAGTTCGAGTTAGAGCAATTACGAAAACAGATAACATCAGCCGATAAAGACCAACTGGGCTTATTCTTCACCGGGAAAACACACAAAGAAGCGTGTCCTTTCCGTGTGGTCGTTACAGAAAAAGGATCGTGGCAAGGAGCCATGTCAAGGTTCCTCCAACGGCAATTGGCAACCCTACGACTGAATGACCCTTTTCTGGTCTCCAATTCTGAGAAGGTGATTGAATATCTGGCGAACAACATCTTATCTGTTAGGTATGGCCTATCCCTCGATGTAGAAGATTTATTTTACTCCATACCTCACGAGGGGATGTTTACTGCTTTGAGAGAACACATTGAAGCCAATGGAGAAGTAGCATTTCAGAACAACTGTGGAATGGCAGTGGATTCCTTCCTTGAGCTTCTACGGTTCTACTTGAACTCAACTGTGGTAACGTTCAATGGAGAACCCTACATACAGAAGAGAGGAATCTGTATAGGATCCTGTGTAGCTCCTGCTTTGACTGATGTTTACCTCTCGAAATGTAATAGAGCCATTGATGACAGCCTTGACATTCCCCAGGTTAGTCGTATATTCAGATACGTAGATGATTATCTCATCCTCCTCAATGCCCGACCCAAATGTGAGACACAGTTCATGGAATCCGTTCAAACGACATTCGAAGAACACGCCGGGGGACTAAAGTTCACGCATGAATGGCCGGAAAACCAGTCCCTCCGAATTCTTAGATCTAAAAATCAGCAGAACCCATCCTTTGGGAATGATTATCTACGTTAATGCGAATAGCATCAAACGGTGCGGAGTTATGCGCGTTCGTCAGGTGGCCGGCACACTCTAGATACGCCAGCCCACTCTTGAGGCGATTCTAAATTTGTTGACACTTTCACAGCCCTGCGCACGATCTCCGCAGCCCAGCACGTGCGTTTGTGTCACTTAGGAAGGCGAGCAAAGCACGCGCCATACGCACATACACTCAAAATGGTACCGACCAGACTTTCTGGCGTCTCAGCTAGTCTCAACCAACGGTACTCTAAACGGTTCTTTGTATCTTTACCATAGGACGCGCTTTACAGCGCTGTCACAGCTACCGGTGCGCGCGCGTTCCTTGCACGAGGGCTCATTCCGCTCTCGTGCTAAGCCTCACGAGAGCGGAATGAGCCCTCGTGCATGGAACGCGCGCGATGGTAAAGATATAAACAAGTTTTTAGAGTGCTTTGGATGACTGCCTTCATAGCTCTGTGGTTAGCGCGTATGCCTTCATAGCTCTGTGGTTAGCGCGTCTGCCTGCTGATCAAAGGGTCAACGGTTCGAATCCCGCCGGCGCCGGTCTTTTTTATTTATTTACCGACCCGCGGCGTAAGAGGTTAGATAGCCAGATAGATAGATAGATAGATAGAGAGATACATAGACGAAAAGTGCGTGTAGATAGATAGATAGATAGATACATAGACGAAAAGTGCGTGAAGTATCCAAAGAATGCTATTCGCATTAAAATAACATTCCACGACGACAGTGTCTGCAGGATGTACGCCCCACGAACAAAGCAAAGTATTCTGCAATATGACTCAGCACACACTAAGCTCGTCAAGAGAGGAATTGTTACCAGTACGTTGGGGGCGGCTCTGAAGAAGTCTTGCGACCACACAGCAGGAGAGAGCTTCAACATCCAGCTACAGAGACTTCGCGCATCAGGGTACCCGACTTCAGTTATTTCCACCATCGTGGAGAGCATGTTAAAACAATGCCAAAGAGGAAGTCCTAACCGAAATAAGATCCGACCTTTGGTGATGCCCCACCTTCACCGTCTTTCCCACAACCTAAAAATTGTAGCCGCAAAGTTTGAAGTTCCTATCCTCCTCACAGCGCCCGATAAACTTGAAAGATTATGTCCAAAAATCAACGAGCAGTAGGATACACACGACCGATGTAAAATCTGCCATGCAAAGAAGTTCGTGGATTGTCACAGCGGCATCATCTACGAAATACCGTTGACATGTGGAAAGGTGTATCTGGGACAATCTGGAAGGCGCATCAATGTGAGACTCAGGGAACGTGCACTTTCTCTAAACTCAACGCCAGCGGGCCATCTGGCTGTGCATGTGAGAGATTGCGGGTGCACACCAAGGTTCTCTGAGACTAAGGTGCTTAAACATTTTAAGGAAAAAAGACTAGAGAGGTGTACGAGGCGTGCAAGATCGCGAACAAGGGCCTAGCCTGCATAAGTACGCCTTCGATTGCTTTGACGGCGAAAGAGCTTCAATTTTTGAATTTTAGTCCCTAAATTATTGTTTTCTTCCTTTTCTTTCTTCTCAATTTTCAATTCAGTGGAAGCCAACACCCTTTGGGTCACCGTAGACATCGTGTTTCTTCTTTTTTCTGGTAGTAACCATTGGGTCACCGTCAACTTTGTAGAACACATCTGAATATTTGTACATAGATTTATTCACTTGAGGTTACGTAAAAATGCATTTTGACATTCCGTTGAAATAGCCCTCAGAAAGTGGTTTTTAATTGTAATAATTTTAACGCCATTGACACCTTTCTTCTCTTTCACTACCTCATTATTAAAACCTCAGTGGTGAGTCAGCGCTCTTTCCTTCCTGTTGTCTCTTCCTCACGTAAATTATTTGCGCTGTTTTAGTCAAGATGTCTATCCACCTCGCCCAGCAAATCATTTTGGTACAAAACCGGTGCTCACTAATCCAACAATGACAAACCTGTAGCAGCTACCCGCTTACGCTCCCACCATTGTTCACATGCCCGTCGCACCTCACACTCCATCGCCCTTTCACGCAAAGTGTATGAAGACATGAAGGACTTGATTGAACAATATGACCATGTCGGCCGCCACAATGGGTGGACAGACAACCAGCTTCTGCCGAACCTATACTTTTCGTGAAAGAAACTGCCAGGCACTGGTTTGAGACCCACGAATCCCCCTTAACGTCGTGGGAAGCTTGCAAGATTTAGCTGAAGCGCTTGTTCATCTGCATACTGACTAGATAGAAAGCTGACTACCTTATTTTGTTCAGGACACGGCCCCAACGAGAGCGTCACCACCTTCCTGAAGGATGTTTTGTGCCTGATCGAGCACCCACGCCAACCCTGATGCTACAATAGGAAAGAAGCTAAGAATCTCATGTCCCTCATGGCAGGGACAACACATTAGGCAGCCTTGTCCACCAACCTCACGACAACCATCGAAGGGTTCATATAACCGAGGCTTTTCAACATCGAAGGTGCACTGCAGGCCCGATCTTGTCACTATGAGCAACTTCCCAGTGTCGGGACACTCAAGTCGTCCAGCTGCAACTTCGACGCCAGCTTCCCAGGCATCCACGACGTCATCCACGAACATTCTCCGGGAGGAGATCAGGCGCTACTTTCTATCTGTTGTCCAGCTTTTATTTTAGTGTCAGGATTGCTTCAAACCTGCCATCTGTTGTGCAGCTTTTATTTTAATTGTCAGGATTGCTTCAAAAGAAGTTCGACAGGCGCTTTCAACTGGAGACTTCAGCGAGCGTTGCGGAATCTGATGAACCGAGGGCGACTTACGCCACAATGTCACGACGACCGCCACCTGCTACCCGTTAGTATTCAAATCCAGTTCAAGGAGGCACTCCAATGCCGAAGCATTCCCGACATATGGAAGAACCAGTGTAAGTCCGCGCTGAACAAAGTGCACCGAGCTCAACGGAGGCGTTGCGAATGGTGGACCGAAAACCACTCTACTACCACTGCATGAGGCCGACCATGTCTACTAGAGGTGCCTGCTACCAATGAATTTGCCCGCGAGGGTTCAGTGCCGAGCGACCCTCGACCAGGTCTCGAGGTGCGTCCGTGGGACTTCGAGGATTAGAGGATTATCTTCGGCGGCCTATGTCCCTGGTGCCAACATTACCTCGAAGCTCTGATCCCTATCACCACGACGGTAGGTAAGCAAGAAAACAGGTGAGCGGCATTGCAATGGCAGTCGTTTTAGTGTTTGTTGTCGTCCAAGGGCAATACCCAATAGTTTGCTGACACCAATTTTCTGTAACAACACCATGAAGCTCACAATTTCCAAATTTGAGGGAGATGCCATTAAGTGACTTGAATAAATAGAATGGTTGGATGTTCTCAGAGGTGGACACCAAGCATCACCAGGCTTCACTTTACCAAACACGACTTAGATAAGTTGCAATGGTCGCTGGAAGCACAAGAACATCGCCATTACGAATTGGAAGGAGAAATGGCTTAGATAGCAAGCAATCAATGTTGCCAGTTATCAAGTCTACGGTACAGCAAAAAGCACAACAACATAAACAATATATACCCGTGTTTGCCGCATTGACGCCTAAAGACTACCGGGAAAATTTGCTGATTTGAAGTCAGCCCCGCAGCTTCAGTGAATCAGATGTCAGTGGCGGCACATGATGTATGATTACAAGACGGCATCAAGCTTAACAGCGACGTGCCGGGAGCGTCATCTGTCAACAACGAGCACAGGTACAACGACTAAACGCCTGACACGAGATTGTCGCCGAAAAAGCCTCGTTTTGGAACCATTTGCTAAGAATCAATAATTATGTAATCAAGGGGAGATTAACGAATTTTATACACTTACCAAAAAATATATTTCCGCTTGCCATTACGCCTGGAGAGTCTATTCACCAAGAATTGTGTTCACTGCACGCGCTGGACATATAGAGGACACTCGCATCTATGACCCCTAAATATTATTTAGTGAAACATACCAGACTGGCAGACTTGTTGCACGGCCTGCACTGGTTTCACTTCTCCTGAACATGTAGCGCATCCGAAAACCAACTCCAGCGATGTGATAATATAATTTATTAATTTTTCCCTACAAGGGCCTTTGTAGGCATTGCTGAAAGGATACATAAAACTACACACATGATAATAACACCATAGCGCATTGACAATAACCAGGACAGAACGGGCTCATGTACCAAAATCAATATTATACTCATAGGAAATAATTATTGCTGTAACTTGTTAATTGCAAAAGCATCGAGTTTAATAGTATGTGTTGGTGCATTGTTATATTGCAGGACATTTTCTATACGTATGAAGCCATAGACCATTTGAAAAAAAGAAAAAAACATCACGCATCATGACTATCACCATTCTTTTCGGCATAAAGCATACGTAGCGGTTCATTTTGAATGCTAATGCAGCATTCGAGTCCAATTGGCGCTGGGCCAGGTTTGCATTCTTGTCGACCAAATGCCCTAAGAATAAAGGCCTTTGGCATTTTGAGTAGTAGCTACTGTAATTCGTTTTATCAGAATTAGAGCAAACGGTGAAGGTTACAGATTCAGTGAGCCAATATGGACGTTGGACAGAGGCACGTGACAACCTATCATCAGAGTTCTCCTCTGCACACATTTGTCACATACCTTCACAAGATTCATCTTGTCCAGGTAATGAGGACATGCAAATAATTGACATACTAATGCTATGCACGTTTGACCAGGATAAAAAAAATTGCTCGAAGTAAATCCTACGCAAGAGAAAATTGTGCAGTTAGTCTTCTATTTTCGAGTTACATTACATTTAACGAATTGATTATATATCTGGTTGTATCTATGGGCCTCTTAAGAGTGGGGCTGCATTTTTTAAGATTCTAGATTTTAGAATGATGGATAAGACAACCATCTAAGAGAGTCTGATCATACACATAGAGGTTACTGTGGACAACCGATACCGATAGGCACCGTAAATAGCCGACTAGATACAACATTTTTAGAGACATCGGATGCAACATTTTGTGCACTGGTCAATCAAAAATGTTAAGACCTGCTGTGTTCGTGAGTTCCAAGGAGACAAATAAACTGTTTTATCAACATAAGTAATTAACTTTTTTCCGAATGAATGATTCGAGTGCTTTGTAAGAGTTCGCGTGCACGTCAAATAAGCGAACGCCAGCTTGTCACTTCAAAAGAAGTATTGCGATCAAATGTAGAATCGTCGATCTGCACAAAAAGGATAAAAATCGCAGGAGCTTCCTCGCTAAAAGTGCTATGGGTTTTCAGCGACGCGGCGCTGAAAAAACTTCCCCTAGGCCCTTACGCGACGTATACCTTTCGCTTCGATTCTCGGACATTTCAACCTTGAATAGAAGCTCGAAAAATGCGAATATATTATGTTGAAAGTTTTATTGTTAAAGTTGTTGATTAGTACAAAACGTAAAGGTCGGGAACAGCTTCCTCGCTAAAAGTTGCTGTGATTTTGAGGTTCCCTAGGGCTGAAACAAATTCCCCTCGGCCCTACGTCCAACGCAAATATATTCGCGTCGATTCTCAGACATTCCAACGTTCAAACAAAGTCAAGAGAATGAGAAAATGTTACGCTAAGTTCTATCGAATCTCGAAACAGTTGGGAATCCCTAGTACCGGTACGGCGACATGGCTGAGGCTGGCTCAAAGGTATTAATAGCGAGATGATCTGGAGCGATCTCGCGCCGAACGAATATAAAATGTCATTCCTTCATATTTTCACATTATGCCTGCGTCAGCGATCACGGAGAAGCCCGAAATCTTCGGTAAGCAGCGGCGCATCACGGCTACCGCGCACCAAAGAAACTCGCATCCGACATCTGTGGGCGGTTGCGAATTTGTCTTACCGGTAACGTCACGGCTCTTGTGAGGTCATGTGACGAGTGGTCACTTCTCAATGCAATATGGCGGCAACGGGGGAAAGGGGGGGTGCCACTTTTTGAGTTCCGGTTTATCACTCTAAGCTTCTCTGTCTCGTTGGGCCGCTCATTTATTTTTCCGCGATTCGACTGCGCCAGTTGCGTGCGCATCGCTTGCGTTTAGGGATGTCATCGAACCACCCTAGGTTCAATTTCGAAAGGTTTCGATATTTTCGAAGGAACTGGAGGTTCGCATTCGAAAAACTTTGATATTTTCGTACCGACCGAGGTTCGAAATCGAAAAATTCGCAACTTTCGATCACAGTGGAGTTTCGAATTCGAAAAGTTCGACGCTTTCATGGTTTCTAAAATTTCGAGTTCGAATATTTCGAATATTCTTTCACTTGAGGTTCGATAAATTCGAAGATTTTGAACTTCCCTAACTTAAAAATTCGAGATATTCGAAAAAATTAAATTTCTTAGGATCTGAAGTTCGAAAAATTCGACGATATCAAAATTCTTTGGATATAAAAATTCGAAAAATTTGAACGCTTCGAATTTTTATCGACATAAATTTGGAAAACTTCGAAAATTTTGAATTTCTTTTCTACATAAAGTTCGAAAAGTTCAAAGGTTTCAATTTTCTTTTAAAGCCTAATTTTGAAAATAAAAAAAAACTATCGAAGATTTTTGAATTTTTTTTATGTGCTGGAATATTTGCCAGAGCAGAGTGATGTGTGACCATAGATCAGTAATTTTGACCGCCAGTAGTGATCACACGAACGCACTGTCTTACGATACTAATCCTGTTCGGAACTGCCCGGGGCGGGCAGGAGGTTGCGGCTCAAAAAAACCTTGAAGCGACCTGGCAAACTACCCCCCACCCCTTCCACGCTGGTAGTCCTCCGATCGAACGCCGCCCGAGTGACGCTGGCATATAATAAGTTAAGTTTGTAACTCTCCTGGCGGTTTTTTTTTTTTTTTTCGGGACAGAGCAAACGCTTCACAAAAAGCACAGAAGCCGACACAAATTGAGGTCGAGGAGCGTTTTTACAATACAAGTGGCGTCGGAAGAGGAAAAACGGGGGGGAGGGGGAGGTGCTCTAGCCCCCTTCCGCCCTTCCAGATATTTCGGACTGTTAAGAAAACAATACGGAAGAAGAGGGCGTGGTCGAGCTTACTTTAATTTGAAACTATTTATGTATATGTATACCTACTGTCGCTCTTCACTGCATAAAATATCGCGTAGAATCGTCATTTTTGGAAACACGTTATCAGAAGGCACTACTTGTCACATGCTTAGAGGTTCGGAGGTTTAAAGCTATGTCTTTTCGACCTAAATAACTGTGCCATTGGTAAAAGAAAAATAAACATAGTAATAAATGCGGAGATAAAAAGATGGCGAAAAAGAAAAGAGACTACAAAGATCTCTGCCGGAAGTGTTGTATTCTTGCATATTCAGAAGCTCAGAACTTCGAAACAAGTTTCTCCTACAAAAATGTGTACAGGCTAGAAGAAACACTTCCCAAAAACTTATAGGGAAAAAAAACACATTTTTTAATGAGTGTGTTGAATTTGAATAATATTGGAAATCTTCCGCCATGAGTTGATTCATTCGTCATTCCACATTATTTTGTATTCTGCAGATGGCAATTATATGTACTGTCTGTGGTGTTAATTTAAATGCAAAAAACACGTTTAGGACATAATTGCCCGTAGATACATGTTTCGATATTTCTTCGAAACTCATATTGAATAACAATAATCACACATTAAGACTGCACTTACCTAGGCTATACATAGATCATTCTTAAAAAGTGTTAACATCTCTACCATAAATAGCTTCGGCTTCAGCGTGCTTCAAATATGGCACAAACGACAATCGTCATAAACCCGTCGTCCTTACTCGCCCCTTCGGGAATTTATTTCTTTAAAACTGAGCTTGCACCAGAACATTGTAATAATGCGGCATAGTCTTTCGTAAGGAACGCAGCACCGCATGTAAAAATTCGAGAAAAAAATACGATTGTACCTCACTACTTGAGTTCAATTGAAACCATCTGCCGGTCTTTCGAAGTTCGACAAACGTCGAACTTTTACCCCTAAAAGTTCGAGGTTCGTCGAACTCTGGATTTTTCAGGATTCGAAAGCTCAAACATTTCGACTTTTCTTGATAAATTAGTTCGAAAGTTCGAAAGTTATCGAATTCCTTGGCGCAGGAAGTTCGAAAGTTCGAAAAGCTTCGAACTTTTCAGTGCGGAGAAATTCAAAAGTTCGAAAATCATCGAACTTTTTCGTTTATCAAGGTCGAAAGTTCGACAAGCATCGAATTTCGCGGCATAATAAGGTCGAAAGTTCGAAAAGCATAGAATTTTCTAGCGTAATGAGTTCGACGGTGCGAAAAGCGTCGACCTTCTTAGTTTTACAAGTTGGAAAATTCGACTTTCGTCGACTTTTACGATAAAGAAATTTCGAAACTCCTTAATCTTTCGAACCTTTCAAACCGCTCGATTCGATCATCAAAACTTTGGTTCGAAAAACGTTCAGGCATCCCTACTTGCGTTGCATGGCTGGAAGACAGCCAAGCCAACATACAAGCGGGAAGATACACAGCGAAAGAGCAGCTGTGTGAAAAGAAAGACAATGAACCGTAAACAAAAAGCGGAGGATGGCAAAAGCAAGGGAAGGGCACCCTGTGCAGGTGAAGGCATAGTAGGGAGGTGCCGGCTTTTTAGAACGGTAGCCTGCGTCCTTTCCCCGAAAAAGTGCCAATGCTGCGTGACTCCCTAGCCTCAAAATAACATTAATAAAAAAAGTCTTCGGCAAGTCGAGTGTGTCGACCACAATGTTAGTGCAATCTCACTTTGAACGCCTTATTTTTGTTTTTATTTTCCTTCGGCCGTTACTATTATAATACAATTAAATGCAAAGCTGCAAGCGAGCTGGGCAAGAATGACGAAAATAATCCCTGGAGAAGGGGAACACGAGGGACAAAGGACAAACACAAATCTCCAAACACAGCTAGGTGACTGGTGCGCAACCGAAAAAATCCGCCTGGTCCGGGTATCAAACCTGGGACCTCTCCATTACATATGGAGCGCTCTACAAACTCATTTGGTAGAGCGCTTCACCTGTAATGGAGAGGTCCCGGGTTCGATACCCCGACCAGCGGATTTTTCGGTCGCGCACCAGTCACTAGCTTGTGCTTGGAGATTTGTGTTTGTCCTTTGTCCTCTAGTTCCCTTCTCCGGGAGTTATTTTCGTCATTCTTGGTCCAGCTCGCTTGACCTGCATTTGGTGCATTATAGTCATAACCTTCAATTGCAAGTTTCACCCTTGTTGGTGTTAGACTGGTAACAGCTGATAAAACCCGTTTGCTTCGCTGACGTCTAACCCCTGGTTAGTTCAGTTGGTAGAGCGCTCCACCTGTAATGGAGGGTCCCGGGTTCGATACCCGGACCAGGCGGATTCTTTCGGTCGCGCACCAGTCACTCTAGCTGTGTTTGGAGATTTGTGTAGGTCCCTTTGTGCCTTTTAGTTCCCCTTCTCCAGGGATTATTTTTCGTCGAGCCGTTACTACTTTGCCCGTTTTTTTCTCTTCTTTCCTTTTCCTTTTCCTCTTTTTTTTTGTTGCCTGAATTTACAAAGATTTATTTTTTGTTTGTGGCTTAACTTTTTTATGAATCATTAAATTCTTTAATGGCATCGCTTTCTCATTTTTTTAATTTTTTTCGTGTTTTGTCACTTGTGAGGTCTGGAGGCGCGTGTGTATGCACGGTGGTGTTTGCGGTCTCCGCTAACTACGTTATGCTGTATGTAGCACCTTTTGGATGCTCTACTTGGAAAGCTCCTATTTGTCGCTGCCTTCGGTATTAGCAGAGACGCCAAGAAATTTCAAGTTGAGCTTGATTTGACCTACTTTTGTATATAAATTTTATATGGGCGATTTCATCTCAACTTAGGCTACGAAATATGGCTCAAATTTAAATGTTTGTAAACAAAAAATGGGCCATTTTTATAATAAAAGAAGACGCTAACGGCGAGTTCGTCGGATTTTTCGTTCTCAAGTTATGAACCGCTGAAGCGGCCAAGGTGGAAACTGACGTTTTTCCAGCTGATTGGGGTGCCATATTTCAATCCATCTCTTTTTCCTACTTTTTACGCTGCATCAATATAACTTTTGGGAAACCGCTTGAGATATGCTTTTTAGGGTAATTAGGCGTCTAGGACATAAGATCCTTAATATCTTTTTTTTCATTGTCGAACCAACTCTCTGTGACAATATTTGACGAAGTTCAGCAAGCTGTGCTGTGTGACCTAGTCAACATATTTTTATAATCATTACATCACCGTAAATCTGCAATTAATGTCTTTCTTTTAAGTATAATTTAATAATTTTACGCTAAATATATAATCCGCACCATGTGCCTGAAAACGAATATTTCGTAAAACTAGCATTTTGGAGTCAATGTTCTAAGAAAAAACATATTTTATTTATTTTATGTTTATTCAGTTAGGTAATATAGTAGTCTGTCCGGGACTACCAACAGTAATTGTAATGTATTGTTTGTATGGCCGCTATTAAGACTTGAATCTCGTGCTATGAGCGTTTTGAACGGGACTTCGCACAGGCGCTCTGCTGACCAGAGTTTTGGCCTATGTAAGGTCTTCTCTACATCGTTAGCAGGTATTTCAATATCCAACCATAAACATTAATAAAATTTGGAGTAGTGTACTTAAATAAATTACTTCGAAGTCCCTATACAATAGTGCGGGCACAGCGCTTACTTCCACACTTTTCGGCGGAACGCAGATAGTTAGAGAACTCCTCTGGCGCCTTTTGCTTTCGGCTCTGAGTTTCAAATACCGAACTTGATATGTCATTGTCATATTTTCTGATGCAAAACAGATATTAAGTGCACACACATGTGTACGATTTAGTATCTCAGGCTTAGGAAGCACGGTTTATTTTGTGCACATATGGACTTTTTGGTAAAATAACGAGCATTTCGTAGCATGTAAGGCTTCGAACTTGTTAGTCATGTGTTTAGGTTTCATTTGTATTTTCAGTGATTCATGTCGGGTTACTTAGACATTTCCTCTTGACTTATATGTGACCGGGAGTCTAGTTGTTACGTATCTTCTCCGTCAATACATAGGATAAAGGTCACACACATTGCAAATCACCCCAGTGTCAAGTAAGTAAATATTGTTAGGATAAGAATTGTTGCTGCAATGGCTTTTATGCTCAGATATTGAGGTACGTAATAACATTAAATAGAAAACCTTACACACGAGAAAATACTGCTCAGCTGAGCGTCTATACGAAGTCCCATTCAAAAACACTCATGGCACGAGACTTCAGTCCTAATAGCGGCGGTATAAACAATATATTACAATTTATGTTGGTAGTTCCTGACATACTACTGTATTACCTAACTTTAAAAAAAATAAAATAAATAAATGTGTTTCATTTCTTAGAAAATCGAACTCAAACTAGCAAGTTTTTCTAAAATTAGTTTTTTTTATGACAATTTTCGGCGTTATATGCTTTCTGCAAAATATTCAGAATATTCTGGAAATGAAAGAGCTTAATTGGAGCTTAACGGTGATGTGAAGATCATAAAAATATATTGATTAGGTCACACAGTACAGGTGGCTGACCTGAGTGAAATATTGTTGCAGAGAGGTGGCATGGCAATTAAAAAACAGACATCAAATGGATTATGACCAAGACAATTTATTAGCTGAACTCGCTGTTTGGATCTTCTTTTGTTTAAAAAATTCACAAGTAGCTACTAAAAAATTCAGACGAGTTACTTGTGAGTTAGTGTATTTTTGTGAGTCACTTGTATTACTTGGCGACAAGTTAACAAAAACGAAAATTTGAGACGTTTATTGCCACCATCACAAACCAAATATTACATTTTCTGTGTGAGTTGACTTGATAAAGTGCTTCAATAGGTATCTAGAGAAAAACAATTAGCCAAATAAAAGTTAGAGTTTTAGAAAATGGACTTCCAATTCACAAAAAAATTAATACATTATTGCTTTACAGGTAAATTCTGCAGTTTCTCTTTTACCACATCAAATTTGATATCATTAGACGGCTTATACTCTAAGCTTTAAAACATGAAATATTATGACACCTCATATCAGTTAATACGGAAGAGCAGGTAAACTTCGGCAAATATCGTCCAAAAACATCTTATTGGCGAATTTCCTAAAATATATTTAATATAAAAATTGCTGTAAAATAACTTATCAGAAGAATAAGTGGTACTCATATGTATTTATTGAAAAAGAGAATGTGAATTTTGAACATAGTGAATTTTTGCGAGCAGGTGGATTTACCTGACAAAACTGTCAAACAAAATCAGATTTCAAGATTTTATAGCTGCCAAACAAACAAAATATTGCATTTTCTATTTATATGATCTTATAAAGCATTGCTGTAGCTATCGAGAGGCAAAATCAGCGAAGTAAAAAAGGTGTTTTTTTAATTGATCTCCAATTTTAAAAACCTTTGAAATAATTTTTTGTTTTACAAGAATACAGTGCCCTTTTTTTGCCCACAACATTAAATTTTGATATCAATACAAAGAGTATCCTCTCAGCTTTTCTTAAAAACTAAATATGTTATTAGCTATTTCAAACAGGTCACACGGAAGAGCTGGTCAAACTTTGACAAATATTGTCAAAGGGACACACTTTGACAATATTTAAAGCAAAAGTGAATATATATAATCACAATAAAATATTAACCATATAATAATCGCTATACTAAGAGTAGCCGTAAAAGTTACATTGCACTACCAAAAAAGCAAAAAAAGTTGATGATGAAGATGCCACCTCCAAGGGGCGAGAGAAAGGTCAGTTTCCGCCCCTCGGCTGCTTAAAAAGGTCCATAGCTCGGAGAACAAACAAATCGCCCGAACTTGCGGTTTGCGCTACCTGTCACAAAAGGGTTTTCCCCAAACAATTATGTTTTTTTTAGTAAAAAAAAAAAATTATTGAGTCAGCATCATGTTCTGAGTTGAGATAGACCACCCGTATATATCAGTACTATTTTACGATCCCTTTCGAGTTCGATATGATCCCGCCTCGGCTTATCACACTCTAGCGGTCCCTTGATTTCTCATGGTGCCTTTAGAGCATAGGCAGGCACAATAAGAACCATTCCTAGTGTACATTTTGTATCAGGTGATGCCAAAATATATTGTTGTGCTTCTGCTCCGAACGTTTTGTAGGCACGAGCTCTGCACAAGTGTGGCAGGTACGTGTATTTGTTTTTCGTTATGATACTTTTAGTAGTTTCTGACATTTTGGTCTAAAAATATACTTCGTGAAGAGGTGTGAAAATTGGTCCCGCTGTCGCCGTTATGGGACGCCTGAATGAGATCCACTTATGTTTTCGTTTGTTTACGTGTTTTTCCTTGCTCATGTGCCCTAGTATCAAGTGTGAACTGAGTTCGCCCTTCTGGGCTAGTGCGGGTGACCGATGGAAAAGGGAAGGATGTGGCTGGTGGTGCGCAGGAGTAACGAAATTTCGGCTGACGCAGTTCCAAACATGACTGGCTTGTAAATACACGTTCCTCAATCTTCTCTTTACTGAACCCTATTCGCCTTATTTTGATTCGCGACTATCAGCAACTACCTCCTGCCTCCCTCTCCGTGTCCCGGCGCAATTAAAAGCTAGGAAAGATCTATCTTCTTTGTGATCGAAAACGATGTTTAATAGAGGAACAATGTAATACTCTAAGTTCAAAACTGGCAGACATTAAAAATGAAAAAAAAAAGTTATTTTCTGGTTGGATGCAATGCTCGTATAAGATGGATCGGAAAGCACGATATGCTTTCTATGGTGCTTAAACGATTTGGCAACGACATAACACAGAATGATCGAGCTGTCCACCATGTACCATAGTCGGCTTCGACAAGGAGAATATACCTGCGAACGACTCTAGCATTCTCCTGTCATGATAACACTTGCTGACCAGTGTTTACGCTGTCCATTACATATATGCAAACTGTAAGCCAGAACAGTCACTTGCTAAAACAATATTAATTAAAATATTGACGCGGGCGCAGCTAGTCAAGTAGGCAGCGCGTCTGTTACCTGCGCGTCCTCTTGCAAGCAGCATGAACCGTCTATTTTCAGTAGCAGTGGCAGTCTGTAATATCTTTTTGATAGCAAAGCTTTGGTACGTACTGCAGGTCACCAATTGTTCGCGCGTGAATATTTAGAAGTTTCATCGCGTATTTGCAAAGATAATTTGGAGATATGACTTTGAGCGGATAAGACGAGATAACCCTTCCACCATGTACTTGATGGGGGACCGGGGCTCGCAATTGCTTGTCACAGCTGGTTTCACGATTCTTTTTCTGCGAGACCAAGAGCATCCTTTCAATATAACGTTATTTCAAACAAAAAGCGTCACTTCATTTTTTTTTATTTTCGTTCCATGGTGGCCACAACAAAATTATTATTTGGATATGAGAAGTGGTTGATGCAGTTAATTTTTGTCTGCTCGTTTGTCTTCTGAATACTTGTCCGGTGTCAGTAAGAAAACGCTTACACTCGATTTCTTCACCAGTTTATTTTCAATCCCCTTGTATATAGAAGTTTCGTTCCTAGTGAGACAGACAATTCTTAAAAGAGCATAATTGTGAGTGCATCTATATTTTTTTAAAATTACACTTTAGCACGTTGCTTGTGAAAGTAGTAGCTTTAAGTCAATGGTGTTGATTTGCCATGATTGGTTGACTGTCTTTTATGTAAAAAAAGCCGAGACCATCGAACATCTAGTTTTATTTTGCTGGGAGGCTGTTTTTTGTCCGGAGTGTGGTTTTCAGCGCACGCTGAAAAAAAAACAGTTGTGCATTACCCAATCCGCCACGTTTTTTGAATGTAAGTAATGATGATGGGGTTCCGTACGACATGTTTATGTTATTAGGCTTGTGTAGTATCTGGAGGTCGCGCATGGCTGACCGTCATGCCGACTTAATGCGAAGAAGTCGGTTTTAATTTTTCAGTCTGGTAAAGCAGGTGAAAATGTTGTTTTTAAACCCGGAATACCAAACCCGAGTGGCTCAACCTTGTAGAACGCTTCATTAAAATAGGAAGCTTTTAATGTACTCTACAAAATAGTTGTAGAGAGCTTTAACGTACTTGGACCAATGGTTCTTTCATTATGCAACAAAATAAACAAAACAGCTTGGCAGTGGCCTTGTGGTTATGTGCTTGGCTACCACGCAAAGACCCGAGATTCAATTACTGCCAGCAGATAAACCATATTGTTCTTTCGTAAATGTCGCGTTCTCAAAAATTCGAGACATATCGCTGCTTATTCGAAGTTAGAATTTCCAACTCGCGAAACCTTCCACGCCGATTGTGCCAGAAGCCCACACGTGCGAAAAAGAGGTTCCGCCATGGCGAGCCGGAGCCATTTTTCGGCCCAGTGCTCGACCCTGCTGTTTCGTCCACATCGACGCTTGCAAGTCTAAATTTTCCCCTTTTGTATTGGGCACAAGTTGGCCCCATAAACGTTCAGTTTTTTCACTTATTCGCCTCCTCATCATTTGTCATTCATAAAATTTTGTTGGAGGTGCGGAATAGTGCATTTCATGACAGAGAACTGTACCCTCAGAAGATCTGTAGGACTCGATCATTTTTAAGTCCCGAAAGCTAATATCCGTCTAAGAACCCGAAGCCCGATGCAGACACCTGCAAACAAGGCCAGCCTTCGGTGTTCGATCAACTGCCAGAGCAGTCGAGGAAGTCGAGGACGCCGACGATGGGCACCGAGTTCGCAGGCACCACCTGGCCCTTTGTCGTTTACCTTCTCTTTGCGCCTCGACACCGTCACCGATTCAAGCGAGCTTCACGAGGATATTGAAGACTAGCTTAACTGGCTGCAACGAGTGGCGCGACACAAAAACCATACACCAGAACAGAACCATGAGCAAACATTAACATCGTAGGATATCTGCAGGAGCCGAGTTGCTGCGAACGTTCACCACTCAACACCGACTGGAGAAGGCAAAGGACCTTTTTGAAATGCGAGCCCAAGTCCCAACAAAACCGTCACGAGCTTCGGTTAAAGACACCTTGCGCTCTGAGATAGCCGTGCTGACCCACAGCCTAGAGATGACAAAACGCTGCGGGCCCTCATGCGCGGGGTGAGAGACGATATCTTCAGAGGCCTCGACCGCAACCCGCCGACCGCCGTCGAAGCCTTCGTCACGGTGGCAACAAGCATCAGCGCGCCTTCCAAGCCTGCTTTCCACTACCAGCGACATCCGGTGTCAATGCACCCACCCTGTTTTTGACAGCGAAAGTCGCACTTTTACCCTGGAGATCCGCGAAATTATCCTGGACGTCTTTTTGGTTGTGATATCAGAAAGTTTCTGGTAGCCGCTAGATTTCCAGGACACTCTCCATCGCCGAGGTTGTGTGCGCGGAAGTCCAACGTGCTGTTCAACCTGAAGTTTTCATCAACACGAAGACACCGGAGAAACCGACGTTGAGCTACGCCGCCATGGCCGGACCACCGCCGCAACACTAACAGCCAAGCCTCGCACCACCCAACTTGACACTCGGATGCCGCAGTATCTTCGAATGTTGGGAGGACAGGTCTAGTACATCCGCCCGGAACGACCCTCCCGAGGAAGACAAACGTAAGGAGGATATCCAATCGAAGCCCGTTGTGCCACGACTGCGACGAAGCCGATCGAGTGACCCCGTTGTGAGAGACGGTCGTCCTTGTCATGCCTGGAAGAATAAACAAGGCAACCCCAGGATGTGAAGTTTCCCTAAGACGAGGAGGTAAACAGCCTCCAAAACCACCGGAGGCCTCCCACTTGACCGACGCCGTAAATCAGTGCAGCGCTTCTGCAATGGTGTCGAACAGCCTCAACGTGACCATCGACGGCGGCGACGCGTCGGAACTCGTGGACACCGGAGAAGACTACTGCGTCTTGAGTGAGAGGCTTTCACGCCGTCTTCGGAAAGTAACAATGTTGTCGCAAGACCTTCACATAAAAACTGCCGATTGGCACCTCATCACACCTGTCGGAAGATGTACTGCTCTCGTCGATATTTACGATGAGACGTTCCCTGTGAAGTTCGTCGTTCTGCAAGCCTGTGCGATGAATGATATCCTTGGAATAGACTTTATCTGCGACTATGGCGCTGTCATTGACCTCGGAGCAAACCGCCTGACGCTACGAAAACCTTCTCCACCACCGGAAGATTCCAAAGCGACGTCATCCGCAGTCCGAGTCCTCGCAAACCACGTAACTTACGCCGAGGCCAAGTGTATTCTTACCCGTCGCGGTCAATGAAGCTTTGCGACGAAGGACTGCTCGAGGGAGGCCTCCTGTAGATCCTAGAAGTGGACTTTGTGTCGTAGGAGGAGTAACAGAACTTCAAGTCGAGGCGTGTCATAGTCCAAGTTACAAATTTCTGAGAAGTGCCGCGGCACCTTACGAAAGGTATTGCCATGTGCCACATCGACGAACTCCATAACTCAGCCGGAATCACTGCACTTTTGGAAGAGCCCACTTCATCGCAGCACGAGAGAACCTTGCCCTTCGAACTTGACATCTATCCGAAGCTTCCAGCTACTGAACGAGGACGGCTGCTTGCCCTTCTAGATCGTACAGGAAATAAACCAGAAGCAAAGATGAACAACTAAAACCAGATTTGTGCTCGTTACTTTAAAAATGTAATCTATTAAGAAGCTGTAAATTACCAAGCCTCAAATGTAATAGATTATTGTTACAAATTACTTTCGTTAAAAGTAAGGGATTTGTTCACTCGTGTTGTTACAAATTACTTTCACGTTACTTTTTCCCGTACACTTAATCAGAAAACATTAGAAACAATATTGATATTTTTCAAAAACTTCTGCACCACTATATTTTTTAATTTCTCATAGACCGTATCAAGGTTGTTCTTGTAAAAAAAAAATATATTTAAGAAGAAGTGTGTATGTCAACTCCGTTCACAATAAGCTGACAAGGCACTAAAAGCTTCAATCAGAACCGTTACCAACTCGCTAGCTGACGGCCTCTGGAAATAATCCCTGTAATTAGTGCAGACAAAGCTTGCGGCGCGCATGCTCAGTAGCAGAATCTACCTTCGCTACGAAATTCGGAGCAAATGAAGCGATCGACGAAAGCTCACATTTTGTCTCGGGTGTTTCGCGTGTGATTCACAATAAAATAAAACCTTGGTTCTAACTGGGGTGGCCAGGCTGACCCTGCCTAGGAGCCGCGGACAAATCCACGTAACTTCCAACCAAGATCCGCGGGGGGGGGGGGGGGGGACAAACATTTGTGTGGAGCAATAAACGAAACTCGAAATACTTTCAGTCTATCCTAGTCAAAAGCAGTCCAACTGTATGTGAGTAGCAGTAGCACAACTATACCAAACCGCAAACTGTCTTTCGATTGATTTAAAACGCGTTCTATCGCTCGTTTTATGGAAGTGCTCGAGTGACCGGGAAGGTTGCAGGGTGTAGGGGAGGAAGTCGCGAGCAGCACTTTAACACGCGAAGAGCCGCATGTGGCTCGCGAGCCGCAGCTTAGCCACCCCTGGTATAGCCAATGCAGAATGCAGGTGTTCTAGCTTACATTGATGAGTTTCCGTAGATCAGAACTTGTTCTTCTTGCTGATGGCATTGTGTGTTTTTTGGCGAGCAAAGTATGCACTGAAACTCTAGGTTACCGTTCTTCTTAACGCCCTGAATTTTTGATATCTCATTAAGAGATTGCTATTTAGATCGTCGAACACTCGATGAGGAAAATCTCGACCAGTCAGAGAAAAAATGGTGGTTACAGGTGATCGATCGTTCATCGGTTCTCAATTTCATACCAATATTCGTGGAGGCTAGTCGACGCGAGGGCATAGAGACCGAGAGAAGCGGTGGCCATCGGTCTAACAAGACAACAGAGGATGAAAGAACTTTTACGCATTATCTTTTTGTCTCTGTTAGCACTCCTTAGATGGCCCTCCCCCTCCCTCCCCCTCTTTGAGTTGACAGTTGACTGTAAAGAGTGGAGTGGCCTCGACCTCCATGCCTAGAAAAGTAAAACCAAATAAAGTATCGTCCGTACCCCCAAGACGATGATCTTAGCCTGGCGCCGGGCGCTTTTCAGCTGTGCCTCATGAGCGTGTTAGCATAAAGTAGCGCACATCAAATACAAAGAGAATTCGACCCCTTCGCGCGTGGCTACGTCGTCTGTTACCCGAGTTAGTGCACCCGCGAATCGAGGGGATACGAACCCTCAATTCATGTCTGTGCAGGTGACGGGAGACGTCGAAGAAGTAGGAAAGCGTGAAACGGTGTAAAAGAAAAACAAAAAAACAAATAAGCACGAAGTGCTTTGTCCTGCCCGGAGAAGAAGAGAAACATAACGGAGGGAGTATGGTACAGGCATATTATCCCTTCTTTTTTCGGTTTGTGTCGAGGCAGAGCTGTGTCGTCAAAAAGATCGCCGAGGCGGCGGGAGAGATAGCGGGCTGACCGCGGGAATGGGGGAGATGTCGCTATCAGGGGGGCCCCGAGCGGGCGTCTGCCTAATTAGGGAGCCGGAACAACGGGACGCACTAGTTCGCATGGGTGGCTGTCGGATGGGGTTTCTGGGGTTTTAAACCGTGCCGAACATGTCAGCTTTGCTTTCACTGTGTGCGCGGGCCGGGTTCGTGGGTGCGCCCATCTTCACGGCGCCTACTAGTAGTGCCCGTCGAAGAAGACGTGGGGTCTGTTTGTGTTTTATTTTTTGATTATCCGTTTGAGACATAATGTTGTTGTTCTGCCTGAGTGCTTTTAGGACCGACCGTCTGCCAGAAAGAAAAAGTGTGTGAATTTGGGCGATTGGTTCGGACGAATCGGAGAGGAAACCTGACTCCGACTCTCAAAACGGAGGGGCCAATGTTGAGAAGGGCTTTTGGGACGGATCGAGCTGGATTGCGGTTGGGTACCTTGTTGGGGCTTTCGGAGAACGGGAAGTGCCGGGCGGCGACGTATGGTCACGCTCACCACTATGAACATACTATGTTAAATAAATCTGTCTAAGTTAAATTCTATTACGACCTGACTGAAGTTCACTTCGCTAACGTGTTCGCCATCAGGCCCCTTGTTGCAAGCGGCCGAACATCATCTACATCAACGACCCATTTTCGTGACTCAGGCGACGGAGAGTTTACTTGACGTTGTCTTACTTGATCTTTGTCTTCCGTATAAGTTTACATGCCCTTCGCGTTCTTTAGTAATTCTAGCGACCGGTCATTAAAAAAATTGAGTTTTCTTTTTTGTCTATCCTTCCCCTCCTGATGTTTTCTAATTTGTAGAACTTGGTCTCTTTATGATGCTGAATGGTCTGTGGTATTTCTCAAGTTACTGAATTATGCTCATATTTTTTAAGTAACGAATAATTAAAGTAATCCGTTACCCATATTTTGCTACTATATTACATTACGAATTCCTTCCGGAAAAACGTAACATTACAATTAAAAATTACATAAAAAAGTAACCGATTACAAGTAATACGTTACTTCAAACGAATTACCATATTTTCTGGACTAACGTCGGCGGACTATAAAAGTATAAAAGTTGAAATTTCTAGCTGTGCGGACGGTCTACGCGTGCGGATTATACAGGAATTTTGTTTTTCTATATTGTTCAATGTGACGAGACGTGACGGAATTTGTGAACGAAAGAGTTCACAAGCTTCCTTGTGAACTAAGAAAGCAGACAATTGTCAAGGTATTCCGTGTATGAGAAGAGTTTACTGTCGACTAAGCGAAAGGTGCGGACTATGCACGGCGTGCGGACTAGACACCGGGTGCGAACTATCTAAGCAAACCCTATTGAAAAATATTTTTTACCGGAATGTCATTTCCAGTAGAAGTTTATTTTACTGCATTATAGGACTGTTTTCACTTCCAGTAAAGCCGTAGTTTACCGGAATGTCACCGGACTTTTTACTGGAATGTCACCAGTTGTTTTACAGGAATGTTACCGGCTTTTTACCCGAACGTCACTGGATTTTTACCGGAAGTTTATTTCCAGTAAAAGTTTATTTTACTGGATTATGGGACTCTTTTCGCTTCTACTAAAGCCACAATTTACCAGAAGATCACCATATAATAATATCTTTATTATCTTCGAAGAAATACATGTGTGCGTGTTGGCCCACGAAAGCAAAGATGCTTGTATGTGAGACCAGGCAGCCAATAAAATACCGTGACACAGTGAACACTAGAGAAACAAAACAAACAAACAACAATAATGTAGGAATGTGGGCAACACATTCGCACTAAGTAATTATATAATCATTATTGCGCGAGCGTGAGGCATCATTCTCTTACATTCCGTTTTACCGCACCGAAGGATGATATGTTCAGCAAAGACTCTGGCAAACTGTTGAAGATTGGCCGGAATTCATAATGTTTTTTCTTTCTTTTTTCGGAAGTCAGCGGAAGCCACTTAGGAGGAAGCCTGTGAACCGTGGTTGGTGCATGTTTACCAGATGCTGGAGGATTCGGTAACAATTAAAGTGGCTAGTCCACAGAGACCTGAAGGGTCTATGTATCTATTTAACCGGGTTGATACAAGTGAAACAATTTGCACAGCTGTAGACAAAATCAATCAGACCAAATAGGAACAACCGAGTTCTTTGTCGCAAAAGATATCTTTCAAGGTACTTACAATGCCGCAGGGTAAATTCCTAGACGTACGGTAATAAAACCACGCAAGTGCACCACACGGACACACACACGTATGATCTCAGTAACACGTTTAGCGAAAACCACGAACGCGCGAAACGAACATCCACCGCCGTTGAGAAATCACGGGCACAGATCACGATGTCGTCCCTGATGTCGTCGCTGCGGGTGCACCAGGTGTCAGTAGCACGCTTAGCGAAAACCACGAACGCGCGAAACGAACATCCGCCGCCGTTGAGAAATCCCGGTCACACTCACGACGTCGTCCCTGATGCCGCCGCCGCGGGTGCACCAGGCGTCAGTAGCACGCTTAGCGTAAACCACGACCACGCGGAACGAACATCCGCCGCCGTTGAGAAATCACGGGCACAGATCACGATGTCGTCCCTGATGTCGTCGCTGCGGGTGCACCAGGTGTCAGTAGCACGCTTAGCGAAAACCACGAACGCACGAAACGAACATCCGCCGACGTATGAGAAATCTTGGGCACAGTTTTTTCGCTCGCTAGATGCTTCTGAAGCTGGACGGACAAAGAGGCGTAAGAAACAGGTCACTGAAAGGTATTTTATTTTCATCTGCACACCCAGCTGCTCTGGAAGATACAGGTCGCACACATGGAACGAGAATCCGAGACTGAGCGTTCGTTCCTGGCCGGCCGTTGCTCGTTGTCAGACAAAAAAAAAAAACGGTTTTCTTAAAAAAAGACAGCAAAACGACCTTCTCGCATTTTCCCCACGACCGAATGGGGGAGAGAGGGTGCATGGGGACAAGTCCTTGGTGCGAGGCACCAAGGACGCCCAGTCTCCGGCCTCGCCTCGGCTTCCCCCTCCCCTCGCGTCGGCTTTGAGTGAAGTTCGGTAAACAGGAAGCGAGTCACCCGTTTCGGGTAAGATTAAAGCCGGGTCGTCTGGGAAACGAAAGTGGCTGGCGGTGACATTCCAGCGAAATCTGGAAACCCGATGCCGATGAAATTACAACAAAATCTGTTTGCCGGCAAATAATCTCGCACAGACTGCAGGTAAACGGGTTTCGAATGAAAACGAGTGAAAGTGCCCACCTTTTTGGATCTTCAAAACAGTTCGCTGCACGCACTTCTTGAGGGTTGCAACGTCGTCCCGAGCTAAAACTCGCACTCACGAGAATGCCGCCCGAGTGGTCTCGTACCTGCTCTGCCCCGATTTTCGCCTGTCGCAAATAGCAAGTTGCCGGTGATCGCTGATCACCTTTTTGGATCGTCAAAACAGTTTGCTGCACGCACTTCTTGCAGGATCGATTGCAACGTCGTCTCGAGCTAAAACACGCACTCACGAGAATGCCACTGCATTGGCGGCCACCATCACGAACTCAGCTAGTTCCCTGCTCGTCTTGGCTTCCTTGCCTTTAGCCGTTCCCCTTTCGTCGGCTACCAGTGAAGTTCTGTGTCTGGGCAACGAGAGTGGCATCCGGTAGGATTCCAACGACGGGTAATCGAAAATGGTTCTGGCAAAACGTTCAGCGAAACTATCTTCCGGTAATATTTCCACCACAGACTGGTAAACGACGCTGGTTTCTGGTCAATATAAGTGGAAATTTACCCGTTTCCACTGAATATCACGGGAAGTTTTTGCCGGATTTTAACCGAGAGTGGCTCCGGTAAAACGTACACGGGATCTGGTAACTGAAAATGGCGGCCGGTAATGTTTCCACCAAAATACTGGTAAACTACGCTGGTTTCTGGTGAAAATGAGTGAAAATTAACCCGTTTCCACCCAATGTCACTGGAAGTTTTTGCCGGATTTTTTAATAGGGAAACCTTCTGTTATCAGCCTAAATTGGTCCCTAAGAACTACAGATCGGGTGAGGATTATATTCCGGAAAATACGGTACTTCCCACGTCTGCCTCACTAACGAATTAATTCACGGAACTGAGGCACGGCCTCCACAATAGGAAAAAAAACATTATATTTTTTTATTTTTTATTTCTCTACTGCAAGACTGTAAGTTTGCCTCATAAGTATAGCACTATCTGGAATACCTTCGATCGAACGGGAATAGCGCAACATTTTAGTGAGGAGAGATTTTGTAACAGCAAGAAAATAAAAAAAATATACGAGCAGGATGATCCCTCAAATTCTAAACAAAGAGTTGTTTCAGAGCTGTAAGTCTTCTTCAACGCGCTTCCTGCTATGAAAAAAAAAAATCAATAATTATGAGAAAAATAGTAGTCCGCTTTCGCGCTCCCATGTGCCTTTTTTTTTACAGCGAAGCTGTTAAGGGCGAGTTCCTCTACTATCGTGTCCGCAGACAAGCGGCGTTCGACACGAAACTCGCGCCAGTTCACCGTCACCCTCAATCATGGTTGGAAGGAAATACTGAAAAATGAATTTAGAAAAACAAATACTGGGATACATTAAATTTGCATCTCATATACTGATACTAAATATATCTGTAAAATGTTTTGCGATACGTATCAGAAGTACATTTTAAATAGAAGCAAAAAGTTTTTAGAAATAAAAATACAGGAATTCATTCTAGGGAGGGCAGAAATAAGAATACAGAAACACTAATACGGCAAAACATTTTTCAAATTTTTTTGAGACGCCAACTGAGATGAAGCTTGAAGTTTGATGTGGAAGTTTTTAATCCCGAAATTACTCTCCCGTAGGCTTGGCACTTTGCCGTGAAGGTAGTGGTTTCGGACGACAAGGGGTCTTCAATGGGCTCAAAAAAACTTTCCATCAATGACTGACCGGGGCCCCTTCCCTTGCACCCTGTCGGTCTTACCAGGAATACGAAAATTCTTTGACCTCTTAATAAATTCTATGTCAGCCTAAATCCCATCAAAACGTCAACACGCATCTGTCCAATAAGGACGCCCCTGTCAACAATGATCACTTGACGTTACGCTGGAATGAACAGGTATTCTTTATCTGTAGGTGTGGCCTCGAACATGAAACATTACCACGCTACTGTATGAAAGGACATTACGTACTTTCGTTGTCGGTTACCTCGTTGAAGATCGTTCGGGCAGTGTCATTTGGAATTTTTAATAGTAGTGTACCACCTGAAGCATCCTGGAACACATGTCTTATCCTCTGTTACGGTTGAAAAAACGATACGGTGGCATCCTTGTTGTGAAGGTTCTTCCTGCCTTCCTCCGACAACGACGCATTGATTGCAGTCTCTAGAGGGTGCAGCCCTCGCGTACGTGATCACCGTAGGCAACCCTGTGCCACCGCGGCGCAGCTTCGTATTTTATTTTGGAAGAAATAAAGTGCACTTCTGGTTCTGGCACGAGCGTGTTCACACGAACCTTCTTCTTGCCCTGCATGGTCTCCACATGGTGTCAGGAGTGCCTAACGTTATGCCGCCGTTATGCCTAACGAAGTAGGCATCGCCTTCGCATGACTCGTCTCCGCCGTAACTGCGTAGTTCGCTCGCCCGTCGCCCGGCTTTCGATAGCCGTGTTCCTGCTCGCCGCCGTCCTGCTGGCTGCCATGCCTAACGACGAAGCAGACGGCGCCAAGCCTTCATGGCAGGGCCTTTCCCTGCATCAGCCAGACCGCTTCGACTTCGAGAACGCCGGTTCCTGGCCGACGTGGCTAAGCCTTTTCGAGGACTACGCCTTCGCTTCCGGTCTTCGACAGGCGTCGGGAGAAGTCTAGGTCCGCACACTTCTTTATTGCATGGGGCCAGAAGCTCGTCCTCTTCTTGCGACGTTCGGCCTCGGCGACGCTCCTGACGACTACAAGGTGGTCGTAGAGAAGTTTACGGCCCATTTCGTCCAGCCCCTCAACGAGGTGTACGAGTCGGCGCAGTTTCACCGGCGCGTCCAGCAGCCGGGGGAGACGGTGGACAGCTACTACGCGGAACTCTGCAAGCTCTGCAAGAGATGCAACTACCCGTCACCCGAGGTCGTGGAACGCCTCGTCCGCGACCGCTTCATCGTAGGCCTACGCGACGCTCGCCTCGCCGACCAGCTCTGCCGCAACCCCAAGTTGACCCTCAAAGAAGCATGGGTGCAGGCGAGACAAGCAGAAGACGCCCAAAAGCAGAGAGACCAGCTCGCAGGCTACGACACGCAGTCTCGACCGGTGAGCCTCGACGCTGCCAAGTCTCGGCAGCCACAAGCGTCACGCGTCAAGCACAGCTCAGCACGCGACAAGCGCACCTCAAGCTCCAGCTCGTGCGGCTACTGCGGCCGCGCTTCACACGCTCGCTCGGAATGCCCCGCCCGCAACTCGTTGTGCAACCACTGCAAGAAAAAAGGCCATTTCGCGGACGTCTGCCGTTCCCGGAAGAAACGGTCGACCCAGGTGGCAGCGCTGGGACTGTACTCCGTTCGCAACTCGGACCAAGGCAAGTTCGTGGAAGTCACTGTCAACGACTACACGGAAGTGTTCAAGGTTGACTCGGGAGCCGAAGTTTCAGCCGTCTCGAACACCTTCCCCAACCTGCCGCCGTCCCTCGACAAGGTGGACAACACTCTCTTCGGGCCAGGGCAACAGCCACTCAACGTCCTCGGGTCCTTCATGGCCACTTTGCTGTGGAGAGGCAAGTCAACCCAGCAAAGACTGTACGTGGTGAAATCTCTCTCCGTGCCTCTTTTGGGCTTTCCAGCCATTCAGGCACTTAAAGTCGTCAAGTTCGTCGACGGGGTCTCATCGAAAGAAAAGGACCTTCCCACCGTCAAAGTCTCTCCTCAGACTCGGGACGCACTGTTTAATGGCCTCGGATCTCTCTCTGAAGAATACAAGATCCGCCTCCAGCCAGACGCTGTTCCATTTTCTCTTAGCGTGGCAAGGCGCATCCCCATCCCGTTGCGTGAAGTCGTCCGCAAGGAACTGCAGAAGATGGAACAAGAAGGTGTCATTCGCCGAGTTGACACGCCAACACCGTGGTGCGCCGGACTGGTGGTTGTCCCCAAAGCCACTGGGGGCCACAGGCTGTGCGTGGACCTTACGAAGTTAAACCGGGTGGTCCTGCGAGAACGCCACGTCCTTCCCACGGTCGACCAGGTCCTGGGCCTGCTGGGAGACGCAGCGGTGTTCTCCAAGTTGGACGCTAAATCAGGCTTCTACCAGGTGAAGTTGGCGGAAGAATCGCAAGAACTCACCACATTTATCACGCCCTTCGGACGCTACTGCTTCCGTCGGATGCCCTTCGGCATCACCTCTGCGCCGGAATTTTTCCAGAAGCAGATGTCCAGGATCTTGGAAGGCCTGGAAGGCACTGTGTGCATGATAGACGACATACTCGTCTTCGGACGCACTCTCGAAGAACACGACTCCCGCCTGCAGCAAGTCCTGAGGCGACTATCCCGGGCAGGCATCACCCTGAATGAGAAGAAGTGCTGCTTCCGCCAGAACCGAGGTTTCCTTCCTGGGGGTGATGGTATCTGCAAGGGGCATCCGTCCTGATCCAAGCAAGCTCCAAGCGATCAAGGAGATGAGCGCGCCAACTGACCTAGCAGGTGTGAGACGCCTCCTCGGCATGGTGAACCACCTCGGGCGTTTCCTTCCGCACGCATCGGACGTTGCAGCTCCTATCAGAGCGCTCCTCAACAAGAATGCTGCGTGGAACTGGTCCCACAAACAAGAAACGGCATTCACCAAGCTCAAGCTGATGCTCGTCTCGGACCGCTGTATGGCGAAGTATCATCCGGCGTACCCAACAGTCGTCTCAGCGGATGCCAGTTCATTCGGCTTGGGGGCAGTCCTTCTACAAACTCAGCCTTCCGGCGAAAGAAGACCGGTTGCTTTCGCGTCGCGGTCCCTTACAGCGACGGAACTACGATATAGCCAAACGGAGAAGGAAGCCCTGGCAGCCGTATGGGCTATTCAACGGTTTGACGAGTTTCTCCGTGGGTTGGTCTTCGACGTAGAGACAGATCATCTGCCACTGGTTTCACTGTTTGGCAAGATGGACTTGGACGTGGTACCTCCACGTATCCAGCGCCTTCGACTGAAGGTGATGCGGTACCAGTTCACAATGTCGTACGTCCCTGGGAAGCTTCTCGCAACAGCGGACACCCTGTCTCGTGTCCCCACGGAACCCGCCGATTCGTCTCGTCCTCTAGACACCATCGAAGTGTTTGCTGCGGAAGTCCTTCAGAGCTCATCAGATAGCAGCATCCCTACAGCTGGAGGACCTTCGAACTGCTCAAGCAAGCGACGGGGAGTGTCGCGCACTCATGACGATGTGCCACAACGGGTTCCCTCCGAAGTCAAAGTTACCGCTTCACCTGACGAAGTATGCAAGCGTGTTGGACGAACTTTCGGTTTGTGATGGTTTGCTTCTGAAAGGCACCCGCATCGTGGTACCAACAGTGCAACGTGCGACAGCACTGACTTTGATCCATGAAGGTCACCAAGGCATTAACCGATGCAAGGCTCGGGCCCGGGAATCAGTATGGTGGCCAAGTATCAACGCTGATATAGCAGCACTCGTGGCACAATGTGAACAGTGCACGTCGTACCGAGACAATCCAGCAGAGCCCCTTCGGAGCACGCAGCTTCCAAGTCTACCTTGGGACTTTCTGGGTGCTGACTTGTTCCACCTGAACCGACAGACTTACCTCCTCGTGGTCGACTATTATTCCAGTTACCCGGAAGTGGTCTCGCTCAACTCTGCAACAGCTGGGCATGTCATCCAAGTACTCAAGAGCATTTTCGCTCGTCACGGCATCCCCTCCACTCTGCGTACAGACAACGGACCACCCTTCCAGTCCCACGAGTTCGCTCGGTTCATGGCGTCTTACGGAATCGCACACCAGACAAGCAGCCCCAACTTCCCACAGTCCAATGGGGAGGCAGAGCGCATGGTGCGCACGGTGAAGAACTTGCTACGCAAGGCGCACGATCCGTGCCTGGCTTTGCTCAACTACCGAGATACCCCGGACCCTCGGGTTTCAGTCCGGCACAGTTGCTGATGGGGCGCCGACTCCGCACTCGACTTTCCAAGGAGGGGAGATTGCTGGTACCAAGTGGCAAGCCGCAGGAGGAGGTGGCCACCAAGGCCGCGAAGCTCAAACGTCGGCAAGTCACCGACTTCGATCGCCGCCATCGGGCTAGAAGCCTCTCGCCGCTGGAAGACGGTACCCGCGTCTGGGTTCGTCCTGAACGAGTAAAGGCAACTGTCCTCAGTCCAGCGCAACGTCCCAGGTCGTATGTGGTGGAAACCGATGAGGGAGCAGTCTGGCAGCGCAACCGGAGAAATTTGGTGCCTTTTAGGACAGGCAGTGAAGACCCAACAGCGAGGGAAGAGGCCCAAGGACTGGCTCCTCAAGAACTGGCAGCACCTGCAGCGCAGGACGGGGCATCACCTTCGGCAACCACCTGCAGCCGAAGGACAGGCTCCTTCTGAAGAGCTGGCGGCACCTGCCGCGCAGGAACGGGCTTCACCTCGGCGCAACGAACCCGACTTGGATGCCTCACCTGTACAAAGAACTAGGTGTGGCAGACGGGTGGTGTGTCCCAGGAAGTTGAAACCTTTAGTGCGATTCTGAGGGGGAGATGTAGAGGGCGCAACCCTCGCGTACGTGATTGCCGCAGGCAACCCTGTGCCACCGCGGCGCAGCTTCGCATTTTATTTTGGAAGAAATAAAGTCACTTCTGGTTCTGGCACGAGCGTGTTCGCACGAACTCTTCTTCTTGACCCTGCATGGTCTCCTCTAGTTTCGCCTAGTATTATCCAAACAGGGACTTCGTAAATTACGCCCTGATATTGCCGACACTGGTGCGAGCTCTCCGAGAAAGAGCGCGCTCGAGACGGGTCGCTGGTGTACGAATTCTGGGTCGCCACAGCGAGGCCACATCTGGACTCCTTCCTAGGTTTCGAATCACCAGAGCAGCGGGTTATGTTCACGTCGGCTAATAACGTACCATTGAGCCGTGCGTGGCCGCAGACGCATTCGAATATGTATTGAACTTCCCTGCGAGAGTCATTCTACTATTTCAAGTCAAACACCACCAGGCTTGTTTGCAACGGACTGTGACTCAGCTTTGCCAGCTGGGTGTACTGTGTACGCTAAGGCAAGAGAGTTGGCTAGCAGCGGGCATTGGATGGCAGCAAACAATGACTCAAGATATCCCTACCTAAGGACCCGCGGCAGACAATGCTCTGACTCCACTTTTGGCACGCCACCTGGTTCGAGTCCCCGACTACGCAACACTTCTCAGAACTGAGAAGAGGATGTATAAAAAATATTTTGGAGAATCAATAAAACCTTGGTCAGCATAGAAACGATACCCCAGCATCTCCGTGACCCTGGTGCCCTCAGAAGTAAAAACATATGTGTTACGACTTGTATTGTTTGTTTGTTTTGTTTTTATTTTGGGAGGAAGGAAATTTCTAAAGAAATTTACCGAAATACATTTCACCCTGCTTGTGTTGCAATACAGAGAAACGATTTAAATGTATTTCGATACATGAAACAGATACTGGTGAAAAAAATGTATCGCGATGCAGAACTACAGATACGAAATGTATTTCTAAAATACTATCGGAATACATTTGTATCGCGATACTGCCCAATTCTGCCCTCAATCGCATACGACGAGCAGAGTAGCCCATTGTGTTCCGTGCCGTCTCTCCCCCAACGCTGTGGGCAACAGACGCTAGCCGGTCCATTGTGCTGTCACGCAGCTTCACCTTCTTCCCCGGCGTCCGAGCCAGCGGCCACCTGCGTTCGTACCATCGAGCATGCCCCGTGATTGGCGCGGCGCTACTAGAATAAAACGTCATTGCCTCATCTACCAATCGAGTGCGTCCTGTGTCCCGTGACGTCGAGATCGCGCAAGCACTTTCATCAGTTGCCCTTTGAACTCAAGATGGGTCGGCCGCGTTCGGTTCGTTCGGAGGAAGATAGCGGGGGAGCCAGGAACGGTGACGTGCACAAAAGTGCGAATAGCCGCGCAAACGCCGTGAAGCCGCTGTCGCCCCTACGTTCCATTGCGTCCAGTGGTTGCGAATCCCTTGCGAAAGAACAGCAAATCGCTCGGCGTCACACCTCAACTGTTATATTTATAAATACTTCAATCCCACCATAGTACACCTTCGCTGGTCTTCCATCTTCACGAGAGTAAAAAGGCTGAACGTTTTTTTTCTTTTTTTCAGTCATCTTCGAATGCAGCATTAGGGTAATATGGGTGCCCATTTGTTTGGCGTGAACCCCATATATATATATATATATATATATATATATATATATATATATATATATATATATAGATATACTATAGAATATATGAGCAAGTTGTGCATAATACAACAAACACAAGCTATGAATATCTTTCTGAGACATTCTCCAGTTTAATACTACAAATTCTACTGGGAATGCATAAAAAAACGTTGCAATTATATTTGTTTTCTGTATTTCATTTAAGTTATGGCATTCAGGTGTCAGTGTGTATATTACTCAGTGAAGACATATATGAAGTGTATATTTGAGTTACATTACTTAATACTTGAATTCCACTCAATGATATTTTACTAGGAAAGAAATTTGAGCAGTAGTTTCAAATACTTTTTGAAGCGGGTAGTTATTAACTTATCCTATTTTCGACTATATTGTTTTAACACTGGATAAAAGAGAGGTATTGTTGTCATACTTTCCGAAAAGTATTTAGTGTTTAAGAAATCAACGCTCATATAAAGGAAAATGAAGGATAAATAAAAGAAGTTGTAGCAATTATAATTTACATTTCTGATCACTAACTACCACTATACTCCTAACGACGTTACTAGTCACTTTGATATTAAGAAAAATACAAAAAAACACGACTGTTTTTGAACGTTTTCGCTTTGTGTTTATTCGAACATTTAACTAGAAAAAAATATTCGTATGTTGCAGCAGTACTAATTCATCATCTACACTTCATTTCCCAATATTATCCACCAATATTCACATGTGATGTAATACGTAACGTATCATGTGACGTCATTATGGGAAACGTGAAATAATGCAACGCGCGGTTACGCCTAAACCGCTAAACGCGGGAATGGCACCTAGTAGCTGCGCTCTAAAAAAGCTTATACACGAAAACTATTTGACTTAAATAGGACTTCTTCCATATGAATGTGTGCTACATTATTATCATAAACTAAATATTTTGGGTTTTGCATTTGCGCAGTCTTTTAGTTGCCCAACAAAATTGACATTTCCGTTTTGTTTATAGAGCGTGAGTTTGTGGTATGATCTCAAGAGATACGCCACAAGCTCGTGTAAGACATGACAATGATTACTTGGCAATGCAATACCTACCTCATATGTACATCCCAGTCCGTCGCTCTGTGACTGTTACCTGTCCCATTCTTTCCTTCCTTTCTTCATTTTGTTCTTTCTTTCTTCCTCTGCCTTCTCTGCCGGTATGTGTGCTTTCATGCACACGCATACTTATTCTGTTTGTTTCCTTCCTTCGCGTTTCAATTTGCTCACAGATGACACCACAGAAATGAGCGAGTGAAATGTAAAAAAGTGAAGCTCACCCTTTCCTATTTGCTGAAAACAATACCGTGTCTTGCTCGTGTAAAGCCTGATATATAATTGTCTTGTTTGCTTATGATATTAACTAAATACTAAAAAATTTCGCATACAAAGCATATACTCAAAAACCAGCGGTAAATGTAACTGGGCGGTTTCATGTCGATTCAGGCAACTAGAAACAGTCATATTTTTTCATTTTGCTGCAATTATTTTTATATTTCGTGGTGCATGTTCAAAGAATACTATATTTTTTTCTATTCGAATGTTCTGACATGTTTAGTTTCCGAGAAAAAGATCTCAATAAGCGGGAAAAACTACCAGGTTTTGTCAAATGTAATGTGTGGCGTTTTTTAATCGGCTCTGAATCTCAAAGTAATCAAAAGAGAGCTTCAATATTTTTATAGTGATATATATGCAAGTAGGTAAAGCGTCATTCCAATTACTATTTATTATTTGTCGCTCCAATCGTTGTAAAAATACCCAAACATGCCTCCGCGAACAACTGCGACCTAGACTGCGGATTGTTTTTTTTTTTAGTTGACTATGTTTAGTATAGGGTTTAAATATTACCATGTATATTACAATTCATTGCAGTTTCACATTATGCAAAGTTTGAGTCTTAATTATGCACGAGTACTGAGAAATAAAATATTAAATAAAAAATGTTGTCACTTTTGTTCAAATTCATCACGGTGTATAAAAAAAACATTATTTTTCTCGCGTCGCGTTATTTTTTACACCCTTCTTTTAGCCAGCATTCATTCCGTCAAAGCTATATTCACTAGTATTGAAATGAAATGAGTCAAATCTTTATTTCCAGAAATTTACTCTGGCGGGCTTCCAGACAAAAAGCTACCATATGGTAACTTGACGGGGTCTGGGGCCCTAAAGCAAAACAAGCATAGCAATCTGGCTGAAAAGTGTTATACATTAAAAAGACACGTTATACAGCATATAGAGTTTCTCTTACAAACTAGGCATGTACTGAAGTAACAATAAACAGAGTAAACAAGTGAGAGCGCAGGAACGTTCGGCAGCAAGCATATTATGCAAAAGCGAGAAAAAGAAAAATGTCATACAGAGACAACCGCGTTAGATAAAACACTGATACAATTCAGCTCTAGTCAGAGAGTATATATCTATGTTTTCTAGATGGTACCTGTTCAGTAGAGAAGGTAACATATGGCGAAGGGATTGCAAAGCATGATTCGTCCGGAAATGAGGAACGTACCATATCTCAGAGCAGCGCATACTGATCGAGATTTCCTTTTTATTCAAGTCCGAGGTGCGCCAAAGAAATTCAATGAATTCATTTGTTCCGAAAAGGAAAGCATACAAAAGACGATACACGTGCATATTTGGAATGGAAATAATCTTGAATTTTTCGAACAGCGGTTTAGTATGATATAGGTAGTGTACATCCGCGATGATGCGTAGTATCTTTTTTGAAGTAACAGTATTCTGTTTAAATTCGAAGTGGTTGTTGTGCCCCACACGAGGTGACAATAATTTATATGAGACCGGAAAAGGGCATGATAAATCATGAGTTTAATTTTAACAGGCAATATTGAGCGGCATCTTCTAATAACGCCAATGACTCTGCACAACCTGCTGACCAAATTATCAATATGGCGATCCCACGACAGATGCTCAGAGAAAATTACGCCCAGCGTTTTGTGGTGCTTAACTATATCGATTACTGTACCACTTAAGGTAAGGGATTTAGTGAAGGAGACGTGCTTATTCAATGACCGAAATATGAGTGCCTTGGTTTTGTTTACATTAATCTTAAGGCAATTTACCTCAGACCATCGGCCAAATTGCGCGAGAATATCGTTCCCCTTAATTATTACGCTTTCTGCGTCTACGCCAGACACAAAAAGGCTGGTGTCGTCGGCATATATTACAAACTGCGCAAGAGTACTAACCTTTACCACGTCGTTTATAAAAATGTTAAAAAGCAGAGGGCCCAGTATGCTGCCCTGAGGCACGCCGCAGGTTACGGCTTTGAGAGAAGAAGATTGCCCGTCGATGCTGACACACTGCTGGCGATTGGAGAGATAGGAATCCAAGAGTGAGAGTGCTGGACCACGTATTCCATAACACTTTAATTTATCAAGGAGTATTTGATGATTGAGGCAGTCAAAGGCCTTACTAAAATCAATAAAAATACCTAGTGTTAAAAGCTTGTTTTGAATGTTATTTAAAATTATTTCTTTCTGGAGTAAGAGCGCTGACTCTGTCGACCTTCCCTTTCTAAAACCAAATTGGGCGTCAGTTATTATTTCATGTCGACAGAGAAAGCTTTCTACACGAGTTTTGACAAGGGTTTCTAGTCCCTTAGAAAAAATTGGCAGGATGGATATTGGTCTATAGTTGGTCATTAGGTTCACATCACCTCCTTTGTGAATCACAGTAACTTTGGCAAGTTTCATATTTGCGGGGAACTCACCGCAAGCCAAGCTGAGGTTAAATATATGCGCGAGGTACGGTGCAATTATGTCGATGACAAGCTTGACTGGTTTCATTCGAAAATCGCTAATATCACGACTGTTACTATTTTTGAGCCGCATGAATATTTTGTACACCTCAAATTCATTTGTTGGATTGAGAAAAAGGGACGAGCTTGGGCTCTGTGTGATATATTTAACAGCATCTTCATTATATCTGCTTGAAACAAGATTTACCAAGTAGGAATTGAAGCATTCTGCCAGTGGGACACCGGATAGCATTTGGTCATTGATCAGTAGCTCCCCCATTTTATCGTTACGTGGGCCACGCTGGAGAACCTCATTTATAGATTTCCATATCACAGCAGGAGAAATTTTCGACTTATATCTGAAGAGGTTTGCATGATACTGTGCTTTTGCTTGTTTTAGTATAGAGTTTAATTTATTTCGATATTTTTTGAAGCATGCTAAATTGTCTGGGTGTCTCGAGGAAATAAACTTTTTGAACAATATACTCTTTTTTCTAATCATTTTGATGTGATCAGGTGTGATCCAAGGTTTTCGTGATTTTCTCGATCGAGATATTACTTTATACGGAAAACATTCATCATAGCACTTCTTGAACAAGTGATGAAATGTATCGTAGGCATCATTAACGTTGGATTGTAATGTCACAGATGTCCAGTCGAGGGCACATATTTTGTTTCTAAAATGCAGCAAAGCATGTTCTGTTAATGGTTGGAAAGAAAAAACGTTTGATTTCGTTCTTGATTTTAAATCACAGCAACGAAAGGCGAGGAAAATAGGAATATGGTCGCTGATGCTACAACTGATCGTACCAGCTGCAGTAAGTCTTTGGCCCATATTTGTAATGAAGAGATCCAGGACACTTTCACTTTCAAGAGTAGTTCTAGTAGGTGACGAAATCACATTTGCATATCCGAAAGAACTCAGAACATTGCTAAATTGGGTCCCAGTATGGGAAGGCTCCATCATATTAATATTAAAGTCGCCACCGAGAACAACAGAAAACTTATTTGTTGATGCAAATTCCAAATAACTATCTAAAAAGGATAAAAAAACCTGCGACGTTGGCCGACGGCGGACGATACACGACAGAGAAAAGCCGACTGCCACTAGTTAAAGTTAAAATTTCATAGTCTTCATTCATCTCAGTCAGGCAGTCCAGTATTTGGTAAGTTTCGCGTTGCTCTGCATAAATGGCGACACCGCCACCCCTCCGACAGATTCGATTTAGGCAAAAATGTTTGTATCCAGGCAAATTTAGCACTGGCTGGTCATCTTGGTACCACGTCTCTGAGAACATTATAACATCAAAAGCAACATCGCAGTCATCCAGAAGTGTGCAAACATCGTCCTCCTTGTTTTGGAGGGAACGCACATTGAGATGGAAAACAGTAACATCTTTTGGATTTGTGTGCTCCTTAACGTCTGATGGCAAAATTAATTCATGGTACTCCATTTTACTGCAGATCTACTCAATTTTAGCCAAGTCATCATCATGGGCGATTTGGCAAACGGCGCTGTTTTCGGACTTCCTAGCAAAAATTTTTCCGTTTCGCACCCAAGCGTATTTCCAGCCGCACTCTCGCTTTCGGTTAATAGTGAGCGCAAGCAGCCGTCTCAGAACCGGACATAGGTTTTCATTGACATAGACGGGTGCCGCCGGCAAGATATTAAGTTGCGTGGTCGACATCCGGGTACGTCGTGCCTTCTCAAGAATTGAGTCGCGCTTTCGACGGCTTGCAAGCTGCACGATGATATTAGGAGCCGTGGTGTCGCGGCCCGGCAAGCGGTGGCATGCCTCAATGTCGTCAACCGTGACTGGCTCACCAATCTGCTCGCACAGCCTGGTGACCACGTCAACAACGTTCTCATTTGGCTGCCTGGCAATACCTTTGATCTCAAGGTTTGAGTTGCGTGAGTACTGCTCCATCTGTGTCATTCTGGTCAGGGCCCCCTCATGTCACCCTGGAGTGTGCTGCACGTCTCACGCAGACTCTCGTTCTCCCTCTTCAGCTCCCCATTCTCCCTGATTATGTCCTCGACCTGTTTTTTAAACTCCTCAAAGGATTTGTTTATGAAGGTCATCCCTGAATTTGTTTCGCGTATATCGGAGTGCATTTCACGGATCTCAGTCCGTAGCTCTCGTTCAAATGTTTCCTTAAAACCTTTAAACTCCCTCCTGATCTCATCCTTAAACTCGTTCAGCAACTTCACTACTTCCTTCGACATGATCTCAGCAGCACGCAGGCGCAACAGAAATTGACCGTGGCGGCAGGAACGCAACCCGGAAACACATAAAAGAGGGGCAAACACAAGAGCCCGGGCGCAACTGCAAAACTCGGCGAAGCGGACAGGCAGGAGCGAAAAGAGGTCCGTCACTCAAAGAGAGGCGAAGGACGCCGATTGGAAGAGCGCCGCCAACCTTGCCAGAGGAAGAGGGCGGGCCACCAGGAGCGTGATTGACAGGGGAGTGGGGTAGCGGCGACTCACGCCGACCGGAGCGGGGGCAGCGGGGGCGCCGCACGCTGGCCGTACTCGAAGCTAAGCCGAACGCTGGAGGGGACTGGACCACGGTGGACCGGGGTCAGGTCGTTGCCTCGCCGAAGAGCGAGTGCCGGCCTCCAGCACACCAAACCCGCACAGACGCTCCGGGTCCAAGGGGAGACGCAGCTCCGGCTAGGCGTTCGCTGGTCTCGAGACGAGAAGGCGTCCGGGTACGCACGCTCCGTTCGGCCAGGCACGGGCGTCACCGGACGGTCGTCCCCGCATGAAGTTAGGCCCAGCACAGGAGACGGGTTTCGGCCCGTTGTCTCGAGGTCCCTCCTCGCTCCGTCAGCGCAGGTCGCCCGTTCAGTCAGTATACGTCTCCCCCGTCCGCCAGTTCCAGTCCGCCCGAGCCGCCGCAGCTCCGGAGCCGTCACCGCCGAGATCGCTCGAGAGGCAAATTTGGACGACGCGTCTTAGGTGGCCATCTTGTCCGTGACAGTTGTAATCCTCTAAATATGATAAAAAGCAAATGTCGATGGTGGGTTTATTGGCTATATTGGCGATTGTCATATGTGGCGTTTTTGAATCACTCTCAGTCTCAAAGTGTTCAAAAGAGAGCTTTTACGTTTTTTTATTGTGACATATATGCAAGTAAGAAAGACGACATTCTAACTACTATTTATTATTCGTCGGCTCCAATTTCTGTAAAACTCACCAATTATGCCGCCATGAACAACTCTGACCTAAACTAGAGATTTTTAAATGCGAAAGCATCAATTGTCTCATGGAGACAGCCGACGTCATGAGCTTTGAAACCATGCGAAACGCATCTTAATGAAACCACGCGCAAAGGCAGTCAACGGCACCTTTTCCACTTCGGCCCCATTGGCTGGCGCACGTCGACGAGGCTTCTATTGGCCGCTGCGCGTCAGTTAGTGTGGTGTCATCCTGATTGCTGATTGTATTATCACACAATTGCGTTATTACTGATCACCTCGCCTCTTATTGGCTGTACATCGCGTGGCAAAATATACGGCGCATGAAATAAACAAGGGGTTCGCTCTGCTGGGAAGTACGTTGCCGATCAGTTTCTTCCTCGTGCCGCAAGGCACACGACAGTTAAAACGATCGCTCACCCGATGGCGCTGCGTGTCCACGAGGCAGCGGCTCCACCGTTCCGCGTCCAAGATCAGCGCGTTGTACGCTGCACATTAAAGAAGTGAGCGAAGAGCGGCGTGCGTGCTTTCGCATTCACAACTCATAAGAAAATATTAGGTTTACCTCGAGCCATTTCTTATATTCGACTATGTTTATTATCGGCAAGAAAATAGTAACACGTGTAAAACCTTTCATTGCCTTCCATATCCTGCAAAGTTTGAGTTTTAATCAAGTACGAGTACTGAGAAATAAATTATGAACCATAGTATTTTTTAATTTGTTTTGTTTATTTTGAGCACCCTTATAAAAAAAAACATTTTTTTGCTTTTTAGAATCCCTCAGTTGTTTGCAGAGTAAAATAAAAAAGGTAAAAATGTATAGAGTGACCAAAATAAATAAATGTATGTTGTGCTACCAACGGGAATTTCGCGATTAAAATATAAAATTTCGTAATTAAAAATCAAGGCGTCTAATAGGAAGTGTATTGTACTCTAATGTTTTACAATATGTACTTTGACATTTCTAACAAAGTAAAGATTATGCAGCGCATAACGTCTAGTTTTGAGGCCTCTCCAATCATGGCACCGGCGGAAATTGTCTGAAAACACTCTTGGGCAGTTGTGATTTTATAGAGTGTTTAGACATCTTGCAATTGCAAACTTGTTATTGTACGCCTAATGACATCGATATATTTTATTAGCTTATTTATTACGCGCCCCTTAGTACCTTATAATAAAGAATAAAATATAGAGCAATAACCCATAAACCCACCATAGGCATTTGCTCTTTTTTTATCATATTTAGAGGCTTGAAACTCAAAATTTAGTGCATAGGACTATAACGAAATGTATGCTGGCTAAAATAATGGTAAAAACAAAAAACATGACGCGTAAAAAATTTTTTTTAACCCATCCTAATGAAATTGAACAAGAAAGAAAACGTATTTGTTTTATAATTTTTTTCTCATACCTCGTACGTGGTTAAGACACAAGTGTTGGATAATGTGTACCCGATGAAGGGTTCTACACAAGATATTATTATAAAAGCGATACTAGACATAGTCGTCACAAAAACAAATCCGCAGTTTATATCACAGTTCGCGGAGGCATGCTTGGGGATTTCACAAAGATTAAAGCCACGAATAATAAATAGTAATTGGAATTTAGGTTCACCTACCTGCATAAATAGCACAAAAATAAACATAGAAGCTCTTTTTTAAATACTTTGATATTGAGAGTGATTTCAAAACGACACACAAGACAATTGTCAATTTAACCCATAAACCTACCCTGGGTATTTGCTATTTTATAGCATGTTTAAAAGGTTAAAACTCAAAAGTAGCGCATATGTCTTTGACGAAATTTATGCTGGCTAAACAAGTGTGAAAAAACGCGACGCAAAAAAAATGTGTGCAGCTTGCTGAAATTGCACAAAAAGTGAAAACCTTCGCTGTTTCATAATTTATTTCTCAGTACTCGTACATGATCAAGACACAAATTTTACATATTGTGGAACGCAATGAAAGGTTATTTACTTGGTAACATTTTAAAATCGATACTAAACATGGTCGACTCAAAAACAAATCCGCAGTTTAGGTTACAGTTGTTCGCGTAGGCATGGTTGGGGATTTTTACAAAGATTGGAGCGACGAGTAATAAATGGTAGTTAGAATTTTGTTTTACCTACTTGCATAGATATCACAATAAAAACAAATATAGACGCTCTTTATTGAATACTTTGAGAGTGAGAGTGATTCAAATACGCCAGACACGAAAATCGTCAAAGCGTCGTCCTTTCCTGCTTCTTTGAGATTGTGTTTTTCTCAGAAACTAAACATGTCTTGACATTAAAACAAAACGGATTGTTCTTCTTGGAACATGCACCAGGTAATATAAAAAAATGTGAAGCAAAATAAAAAAAAACAACATGACTGCACTTCACTGCCTGAATCGAAATGAAAACGCAAAATATATTTTGGGGATTCGATGCCTAAATATGCATTATTTAAAGCATCATTGTAATCTGTATTTCTTACAATCATGATTAAAACTGTGCTTAAAAACTACGATTTAATCCATTTTGATTTATACTCACGTTCATGCTTTGTACGGTTTTGCACAGCACTTTGAAAATAAAGTATAACTGCTTGTTCGCGGAAGCTAAGAATTTGCGATTCTCGGCAATTTCAAACCCACACGGACTCGTCGGTTTTGTACACAGCGATCAACAATCAGAAAATAATCACTAAAAAAACTAAACATCTTGCATTCAATGCACCGCGTGGAAGCCAGTTCAATTAATAGCCATAAAAAACTCGAGTCGAAAAGAGTCATATGCATAGTCTTATTAATAGGTGATTGAGTGAGTGCCAGTGAGAACCGGTCCTTCAACTCTTTGCCTTGGTTACCACGGTCGCCGTGATGACATCGTTCTTCCTGTTTCGCAGCAGGATCTCCTGCTAGGACTATACGCTCGCGCTTGCATTGTCCACAGCGGCCACTTTGAAGAGGCGAGACAGATGTAATTCTATTCATACACACACTACACCAAGGTCATGAAGACGATGATGGTTTGACGTTTTATGCGCAAATGGTGGACATTTGAAAGGAGCAAACGCCAAAGAGCGAGTTCCGCGCTTTTGAACGGGCATGCCGAGCGCTGGCCCTCACGACCAAGCATCGCATCTCAAAATACATTTTCAAATTTTTATTAACGCTTGCGTTTTTTCTATCCCAACCATATATTGCATTTCATTTTATAAAATATACAATATAATTTCGAACACTCTTTATACGCAAAGAAATTGCCACTTTTTTAAAGCTTAATGTGGTAATATGTTTCGTTTTATATTATCGTACTGAAATTCGTTTTTCATACGAAAATGAATTGAAATATAGCAATATTTTAGTTGCATCTGTTATATATTTGCCTGATATGTATTTTCTGCCATTTAACTGAATGTAACAAAAGTCACTGTCATTTAAATTTGACAAATAATTGTCAATCAGCCAAGGTCTGGATCTTCTGAAACACATGAAAAGAGTTTAAGATTTGACTCGTTCCTTGGAATTTACAGAACAATGTAAAGCGTTTTTATTTGTGTAGAAGGTATCTGAGACTGCCGAAGATTAAAATAAGCTAAATGCGATGATCACCCAAATCTTGATATTCGGCTTTGACCCTATAAAAGTAAAAACTAAAAAACACTAAATATATAACCAAGAAAAGGATTCTAGTTTCATCCTAGTCAACAATGTGCCCAGCATACCTTTTTCCCGTAAATTCTTTTGCATGGTATTTTTCTTCACAACTAGAAAAAAAAATCCCTGGGATACTCGAGCATGTCTTTATATGTTTCGAAATTTTAAGAATGATGAAACTTTTCAATTAACAAATATCCATTTAAAAAAATACACACATTTTTTTATTTATTCTGTTTTAGTTTTTTTTTCCTTTGAAACATATGTTACATAAGTTATTACTACCATATTTTACCACACAGGCGTTGTGCACAAATGCGACTGTCAAGAACCTCGTAAAATATACATTTGCGGCTTCTACTTTTTTAGGGACAGAAATATTTGCTAATCAGTTTATACCGAGCATTCGAAACTTTAAAAGAATATCAAGACACCATCAATTCAATCTCATCTCAAATCACCCTTGCGTGGTTATCGCTCGGGAGGATGATAGTTTTGCGCTGAGGAATATTTGTAAAAATATATATACCAGCTGATATAACATGGCTATACTGAAATCTCTTTACCTGAAGCCCTAAACGCTACGAAGACGTCATCTGCTATGGTGGAAGTTTTACGGCTTCCTGTGCCCGTATTCGTAATGCGCCTCTTCTTGAATATGCCTTTTCTTCAAAATACTGACCTTCCCAACGCGACTTCATAATATAGAAAATTGGACTGTTTCCATGTTATTGTGAAATGTCACAAACGCTACTGACAGTAATATATGCCCCTCTCAAAAGTTCAGGCTTCAGTAGGTTAATCGGGCTGACGATATAAATAAACAATCATTGTTTTTCAGTTCACGGATAAGTGGATTTATCAAATAGGGATTACCTTTATTGTAAATTATAGTAGTGAATCTATTTAAACAAGTCGTACACATCAAAATAAATATTACGAAACTTACTTGTTGCTTATAAAAAGTCCAAAATTTTTCTTGCTTCTGATATTTTTCGAATGGTTTCTTATGAGTTCTAGAAACCATGTTCTGCCACTGTGCGAAGAGGAGAGGGTTACGCGCGGCTTTTCATAATAGAGGCCATCCAAGAAAATGTAGTCGCACACGCTAGGCTCCGTTGCGACAGTTGATGATGCTAGCGAAATGCTGTATGAGCAAATGATTGGTTTTAAAGCCATGGTATTCCCTGAAAAGGTAGAAAGCGTTATAATTTCAATAGTTAATCCCCTTTCAAGTAAGTTATGAAGTTCATTCAAACGTTGGGAGAACTAATTTGGCTAAACTAATAAGATAATTAGAGCAGTGTGTAAATGAATTTTTATCACATCGTCATTACCTTATTAAGTTCGTTTCATGACACACAAAGACAGCGTTAGGTAGGCAACTTCTAAGATACAATCGCTGCACTAACATGGCACACAATTCATGCACCCTATGTGTATTTTACTACTTCCGGCTACTCAGTGCCCAGCTAGTAACAGAACTGATATATAAGACGTCGATTCATGGTTGTGGCGCTGTTCCAACATTTCACGTCCATAATATGAGGATTGTTCACACGTCTCTGCGCTTTAAGCATGAGCAGTAGAGGGAGTCTTAATTACAAGCTTTATGTTTTTTAACAGATCAGCCGTGCCGTGTTCTTATACAATGCAAGAATAGTTCGAGGCAATATGCTCAAGCTTCCAGGTTCGGTTCGCTCTCGCTAATGTGTATACAGAGATAGTGCATCGACGCAGTGCATGTATGCAGTCGCACGACCACACATTTGTTTATCAGCAAAGAATGGATGTATCAATTCTAAAGACGACCATCATGCGAATTGTGAAACGCGCATAGGGGCACATACCTCATACCGCATAGGGGCAAATACGCGCAAATACCTCATCAAAAATGTTTCTATTGAAAAATCTTTGATGTAGGTATTTATGTAATAACGTTTTCGTCGCATATTTAGAATTGTCCTGTGACCCTCCTCCAGCCAAAGCGACACGTTCAGGGCATGGTCGGGCTGGCAGATAGCAGAATTCGAATATAATAAACTGCATCTCCTTCGCTTGGTGGAGTCTAAAGTACCTGCGGAGACTACACGTGAATTCATTTTATTTATTCGCGTCATGCTTGTTCGTAGGCACCGGACCACTGCGCAGTGCAGCCGAAAGAAAAAAAACATTTTCCACATTCAAGCAGTAAAGGCTGATGGAGTTGACCTGGGTACGATGTTTTTTTTCTAGCCTGCGTCGCGATTTTTTTTTTTCAGTCTAGATGTTAAACACCTTAGGAAAGGGTCAACGCAATTTGTTCCTGAGTGATTTCAGATAAGATCGACCAAGGAGTGACTGGTTGATATTTTTAAATCAACTGAAGTTTTTATAACCTATTTTCTAGTGTCTGGAATAAACGAATCCAAACTTAGTTTTGACCAGAAAAAATATTTGGGGAAAGGAAAAATCGTAAGGCATGAAGAGGTGGACAGTTGCATTAACGCACACTGATGGAGAGGACCCCTTTGAGAGTGAATGACTAAAACGACAATGTTAGGAGAATTACAATACTTTTAGAATCGCTAACTATAGGTACAGCTCGCTTGTAATATAAAGTAATCATATTTATTTAAATTTTATTTATTTTTCTTTAAAATTGCAAACTTTCCCGTTCGAACGACAAAGGGCGAAATTCGGAGGCATGTATCTCATGAAATAATTTAATCATTATCATATAATTTTCAGATAGTATTCTACTTATGAAGGGCTATTCTTTAAAAAATAAATAAGGTATCACAGTTATACGGTAGTCAGGATATAATTAGGCAAACATCGGAAAAAAATCAAACAACAAGAAGTTATAATGCAAATAAAAAAAAACAGCACTTTCAATTTTTTTTTGATTTGGGTACTCTGATATACTTTATTTCGGCATATATTTTTATGAAAACATATTGCATTATTTTATTGAGAAAGGTGAAATAACTCCCCAAATAGCGTCCTTTTTCAAAACCTACACTTAGCAAAGGCCTATACGAGAATTGACTCTGAGTCCCAGTTTCAGGAAACTTACACACATCTTTCATATATTTTTATTCAGATGAGGTCTCTGGCAACGAGAGCAATCGGTCGCACACTAAAAGTGAGGAGAAACTATATACAGCATTTTACGTAAAGCGTATAATGAGGTATCATATTAGACACTAGTTATTCGGGAAAAGATGATGCACTGTGAAGTTTTACTTTCCGGTATAATCTGTATTTAAAATAAAATAAACAAACTTACTTCCACACACAGAATAAAGATAGAATACTAAAATTGTTTATGTTGGTTATGTATTTCCGGGGACAAACCATTTCAGGTGAGCGGTGCCACCGCGCCGGACTCTAAGAGCTTCGATACTCTCGGTGTACGAATGGATCGTGGCAAGCCGACATATTTTATTTTGCGCGAGCATAACGTTTCGTGATTCTCATACGGTGATTAGATAAAGGTAATAAGCTATCACCAAGTAAAATAGTAGGTTAAATACCCCGCGGAGAAAACTGTGATAAATGAGATAACCCTGCATTCAAAATGAGCAGTCCTTGGGGCATCAAATTCGACACTTTACAGTATGGCTCTCCTCGATTTACCCCTTTACCAATAAAGTTTCCTCTAAGCAGATCCGACTGTCCGTGCTACATATATGTCCCAGGTTCCTTCTGTTGATGACTTGCACAGCCGCCACGCGTGCCAAGACTGAATGCCAGGAAAGGCGCGCACCGTCAACCACTCTTTTTTATGTTCACGATACCGAACAAGCTCATTTTCGTCCAGATACGCAAGATGCACCCAGTTTCTCAAATAGCTAATCATTGTCATGGCCGTCTGAACTGCGCTTATTGAACGTTCTCTCAGGTTGTTCAGCGTGGCCTAGTGCTTCACGAGTCCGCCAACTCCGTTGCATGCATTTTCCTATGTCCATATGCAAAAAAAAATAACCACTGGGCTTGTGGGCATTCATTCTGTGCAAACTGGTGAAGCTGGTAGCGATTCTTAAAATGACTGGCGGCCCCGTCACTTACGTACGTCACGTGCGAGCATACCGCAACATTGTCTTCAACCTGCTCTCACTTTTTCTAGTGCCAAGCACGTGAGCGCGACGTCGTCACAAAGGTCCTCACTGATGATAGCAACGCTGTTTGTAGATTTTCTTGTTGTCACCTACACATGTAAATATCGTAACGTTTTTTCCTTCCGTGGTATGCTTTAACGTTGCCAGGAAGTACTATGTCCCAGTTTTCAGCAAAGTCTAAATGAAGAACAATGCTCCCGCGTTGCATGCAGCTGCTTTTCATCGTAGATCGCTTTATCATGCCGATTCATGCGTTTGACGGATATGGTTGTGAAATATCCAACTTTCAACCGCTACTTATACGACTTTTAAAACAATCTCAAAAATCCAATGTTTTTTTTTTTTTTTTTTACGAAGTCGCCGGACTTTTATGTTGTAAGCACAATCTCTTCATCCGCCTGGGTTATAAAGTTTCTCGAGTGTAAAACACTGGCCATTTGGGCAGTGATCACAGTCTTCTTAAAGACACAGACTCGTTAGTGGGTCGCACAGAAATGCTGAGTTCGTTGCACCAGTGTTAAATGTTGAGCCTGTAACGTTCTCTACAGCGGAAATACAAAGGTAATAATCGGCGCAGCGCACACAAGCGTACATTTCATGGTGTTGAATACATTTGACCCCTCTAGGGCGCAAGGAAGAAAGAAAGTTTCGTTAGCTCAACCCCGGAATCAGGCTGCTTGTCTTTGTATACACGGAAGGCCTCTCGGATTGAGCGTGTCAGAAAGCGGTTTGGCACGAACGTTTCCACCCTGTCGAGCATGACAGAGATCGCGTCCTTCTGGTTGGAACCTTGGCGCAAACATTGAAGCTTGTCTTTTATGAAGTACTCAAGGGCAGCGGACAGGTTCTCAAAGCTCACCTTGCACCTCGTAAAAGGATACGGCTCATACCACGCGCCACGCTTTTCTTGCATGCAACGAAAACACTGTCGCCATGTTAACTTTTCCTTGGTTAACATGGCGACAGTGTTTACGTACTATTTCATTTAGGCGGAGCTCTAGCTTTTGTGGGTTCTGCTCTCTGTCGGTGTGCCTCTTTGTGCCTGATATTATTGCCCCCGAAGCCAGCGAGTGGGATGGCGACAGGCACGACTGCTCAGTAAACAGGCATCGGCGGCCATATTTTGCTGGTTGAAGCGAACCCACTCATCCTTGACAGCGAACGGGTTAATGCGAAAAAACGATTACATCGGCCGTTTTTTCCAGAACTAGCGACCAGTGTCGTTTGCTATTTCCGTCAACTATTGCGCGTAATCGTGATCTCCGTGAGGAAATCATTGTTGCTAGCCACAGAACACTATAACGCAGAAGGGTAATGCTGGAATATGTTTTTATTCTAGATATAAGTCAGGGATATATATGGGAAAGAGATGGAGACAGAACAAAGTTCCTAGTGCCGATGGCTGCAGGATCTTTTCTCGGATCACTCGTTCGTAATATGATAGTTCTTTTACAGAGTAGTCTTTTTTGTAAATTTTAGCGTGTGAACGATTTCTATAGTTAGAAATGGCCTCATCTAAATAGAAAGATATCAAAGGTGTGTGTTAGTTTCATGAAACTGGAACTGAGAGTCACTTCTGTATAGGGCACCGCTAAGTGTAGTGTAGGCTTTGAAAAAGGGCCCTACTTTGGGGCGTTGATTCTTATTTCTCAATAAAATAATGCAACATGTTTTAATAGAAATGAATGCCGAAATAGAGTATAGCAGGGCACCCAAAGATAAAAAAATTGAAGGTGGTGTTTTTCTTTGTTGTTGTTTTTTGCATCGGAACTTGTCGTTGTTTGATTTTTTGTATCATGTTTGCCTAAAGATATCCTGACTATCGTATCACTCAGATAACTTATTCTTTTTTAAAATAATAGCCATTTATAATGTCGAATACTATCTGCAAATTATATTATAATGATTAAATTATTTCATGAGATACAGGCCTCCAAATTTCGCCATTTGTCGTTCGAGTCAGGCATGTTTTTCAATTTCCGGAAAAATATTAAAATTTAAATAAATATTAATATCTTTATATTACAAGCAAGCTGTACCAATAGTTTGTGTCTAAACAGTATAAGAATTTTCATAACGTTATCGTTTTAGTTATTTACTCTCAAACGTGTCCCCTCCATCAGTGCGCGTTAATGCGACTGTCCACCTCTTCATGCCTTACGACTTTTTCTGTCCACAAATATTTCTTTCTGGTCAAAACTAAGTTTGGATTAGTTTATACGAGACACTTGACAATAGCATATAAGAACACCAGTTGATTTAAAAATGTCGACCAGCCACCCTTTGGTCGATCTTATCTAAAATCACCCTCCTGCGTCGGAAGTGCTGCTCTTCTTCAGCGGAAAGCAGGGTGGAAAGACGACACCTGAGCTCCGCTAGTGGTCTCCCAACGAAACAGCAATCCTGCTTTGGTTTAGAAGTAACAAACATAACGTATGTTGCTTCTTTCTGTAAAGGTAGCGACTTACATTATATATTGAGGTAAGTTAGGTTGGTAACGCGTTCCTTTTTCTTGCATGTAACGTGTTACATAAGAGATTTCAGAGAAAAGAAGATGACTATGACGAATAAAACGGGACAATAAAGACGACAAAAATAAAGGATTTTGAACAAAGGACTGATGAAGATACGACGATGAAGTATTATTATCAGACCCCTTCAAAATGTTCGCCGCTGATAACATCCGTGAAATAAGGTCAATCTTTCCCATTTATTCGGCATCTTATGAAAAAAGGTGTTTCAAAGATATTACGTTGAAGGCGATAGTACAACGGATCTGCAACGACATGTGAACACGGCACCAATATTGGAGCTGGTCAGAAAGTAGGCACAAAGTCAACCGGGTTACATCTTACCTCGAGATCTCTCACGGTAAATTTGCAACATCCATGTTTTACTCAAATGATGCTATGGCGATTTCGTACATTATTCAAAGATATCCTGAACACGAACGTGATGCTGTAAACTGTTCAACTCACACAGCAGCAAGTAACCCAAAAAATAAGCTGACACAGGTCATTGTGGTTTTCATTCAAGACAAGGACAACCCAGATTTAAGAAAGTAATGGCATACATGTTTTATGGTCATTCCTGAGATGCAAAAGCATGGATTAATTTCAATGGGTAATCTCTCAACAAAAACTTCTGGAACTGAGAACAGGACCGGATCAAGAACATGTGTTGTTTCTTGCGGCATAGCAAATGAGTTATATGTGCTTCGCCTGGTAGATGAACAGATGCAAACTGCAGTGATTGAAAGGAAAGTGTTTTCATCACTTTACGAACAACCTTGTAGACCGATATAGTCAAGCAATTTTCTACTGGTAGAGGACAGGCCTTCGGCTAGGGTAGTTCGTCGGCACATTAACTTTTCTTCAATTTGCCATACCTAAGCTAACGAAGTTGGCAACAATAAATATCATTAGTACTGCATAAACTATTGAGCATAATGGAAAACAATAATAAAAATAAGTACAAGCACAAAAACCTAACTGCGTCGAAATCTTGGTTCAGAACTTGTAAGACGTCTCCAACAACTTGGTGGAGTGAAATATTCCTCCTCGAGTTACTGCGCCCATAACGCCCAACTTGAGCGATGTTGGGGAACGAAAGTTTCAACCTCGCTCAGAGACACAGCCCAGGCATCCAAAAGTCATCTGTCAACAAAGACGATCAGAGAAATGTGCATACCACTTCATACCGGTTTCTAAAGTCAAACAGAACCAAGCGGTAGTTTTTATTGTTTTTGAAGAAGCAAAAAAAAAGTTCCGAAGAACTAAAAGCCGTTTACAACTCCCTGTAACGCCGGATTAGAGCGCAGCTCTTGAGGAGGAAGGTGGAAGGCTACTGGGAGATCAGATGGAAGGGTACTGAGGGATGGGATGGAAAGGTACTGAAGAATAGGTGGCTCTTTGAGGTCACGTGACTTCAGGGGGGTCACGGACCTTAGGGGGGTCACGTGACATCAGAGGGGTCACGTGACCTCGGGAGGGGGGGTCACGTGACCTCGTGAGGGCAAAACTAGTGACCCTTGTGAGTGTAACCCTCGTGAGGGTAAATCTTATAACTCTCGTGACCTTCGTGAGGGTAACTCTTGTGACCGTCGTGAGGGTAACCCTTTGAGGGTAACTGACCCTCGTAACACTCGTGAGGGTTACGAGGGTTACCAGGGTTACTCTCACGAGGGTTACGAGCGAACCCTCGTGACGCACGTAACACTCGTAACCCACGTGAAGCAACCCTTGTAACCCTCACGAGGGTTACGACGGTCACGCGCGATTACTACGATGGCGACAGCGACGCCGTCGGCTGTCGGCGTCGCCTACGAGTTGAGCTCTAAACCGGAAGCCGGAAACGGGCGCCTAAGAGCTGCCCTCTAAACATAAAGAGGTGTGGTCAGTTTTTTAGGCTGATGCCAAATACCACTACAGTTCCTCAAGCCTATTGCATATCAGTCTTGATATTTATGGACTTAAGCGGTGTGCCCTAATTAATGTCTTTATAGCGAAATATCAAAACCCACATATACAAAAAATTAATTCATCATACGACAGCGAAAAAGAGAGTTTACCGGGAATAGACAACAGTCAGCATCGGTTTTGAGGTTCAAAATTATGAGATTTTGCCTCTGGGTATCTATAGCTTGAACTACATGTTTCTACAATTAAGGCAATGCCGAAGCAACTAAAAGCAACACGTACTGGAATGAAGAAGAGACAGCCGAAAATACGTTCAACCATGGTGACCGCAGATTTTCTGCAAACATGTACCTCGACGTATCGCGGTTTCCTATTTGTTGCAGCTGACAAAATTAATTTATGCAAAATTGCTCAGTGCTTGCTTCTATCCTCGTAGTTACCACATAATTCGCAGGTCATTTCAACTTCAAAGAAACGCCAGGCTTGCGAAGAAAGCCCCACAACAACACAAGAAAATTGAAGGTGTGGCGCAAGCATAAGCGAGTGTTTTCGCCCTTCGGTATTTCGTTTGCGTTATCGATCACCCGTGTCACCTAAATAATATTCAACTTTCAGGCTCCCTACGAGACTACTGTGCACTAAAACAAGCAGACTTACCTAATCCCTTTCTCTACGTCAGGAATCGAAATCCTTACTTATAAAACAGGAGGGTTCCAGTACTATTCGCCCATTGACCAATGTAAGGAATTTTCTCTGCCCAGAACGGACAGTCACCAAAACGGGGGGGGGGAGGGAGGGGGGGGAAGGTTGGATGGGGATGTGACATTATTATTACAGGGCATTCACCAGTGATCTATATTACGACTTATGTCTTGCTCCCAGCCGCGGAAGCAGCTCGTGTGCTCATGTCTCTGATTTGGAAGTGACTACGGAGAGAGGGCGGCGTCCGAATCATTCAATATATCTAGTGAACACCACATTTAATGATTGCTTTGTGCTTTGGTTTTTCGCACTGGATGTTGCATTTCTAGTTGCGTAGATTTATGATAATGAATTCGCTAACACAACTTACGCCTCGGTGACATGTACCAACCTCGCCGGCGTTCGCCTCTTCTTTGTCGCATGGACTTTAGGGCAAATATTATGAGGTTGTGACGTGCAGTAAATTTTCGCAGGCTCTAATTTCGTTGCAAATCATCGCTCTATGCCAGGGGTGGCCAGGCTGACCCGGCCTAAGAGCCGCAAACAAAACCACCAAACCTCCAAGGGCCAGGGGGGGGGGACAATATTTTGCCTGGAACACTAAACGAAATTCCAACTGCTTTCAATCTATCCGAGTCATAAGTAGTCCAACTGTACGTAAGGTAGCAGTGGCACAAGACTACAAAACCGCAACCTGTCTCTCGATTTAAAACGTGTTCCATTTCTCTTTTTTGGGAAGTGCTTATGTGACCGGGAGGGAGGCGGAATAAGGAAGGGGGGGGGGGGGGGGTCGGGGGTCGGGGAGGAAGCCGTGAGCCGCACTTCAACACGCGAAGAGCCGCATGCGGCTCGCGAGCCGCAGCTTGGCCACCCGTGCTCTATGCCAATACGTTTTTAGACTTCAATATCTTATATTGAACAGCGTCCGATTATGACAGAGTCATGGCCGCAGGCAGTAAAAGCTTCCGGTTAGTTACACATCTATCGTTCTTAGACATTGCTCGTTGCTTGCTCTTTCTGAACTAATGAGCATGCACATCCTAAACCATGAAGATTGCAAGATGGGATGTCTAGTATTCACAGCCCAGCCTATTGTAAGCAAAAAGCTTCGAGCAGGCCCCATATAGTTTATTCGTGTACATGCTGAAAGCTTTCCTCGCTTTAAAAAATTGAAAGAAATAAAAAAGAGGCCTGAATTTGTAAACATTGCTACAATCTATGAGCACCTGTCAGTTGATTGTCACTTGCACTAAATTGGCGTAAAACTTCAGAGAGAAGCCAAAATGAAACAAGATACACACTTTCATTGCCTTATCAAAACGCTAACACTGGTTCCTTTCTAACTTTTTATCATTGCTTTTTTTTTCTTTCACAAATATTTTAGTGCATAACTTGAGCGAGATTTTTAATGTTCACCAATCTACACCCAGCGCGCAATCTCTATAGCTCAGCTCGGGCGCTTTCGTGGATTTGGAGAGCGAGCAAAGCTCGCGCCCTTCACTGAAACTAAAAAAAATGGCACCAGCCTGCAGCCCTCTTCTAAAATGGCAACGTTACTTTAGTCGGTTGCAAGCTAAGGAAAAACCGGAGATGCCTCTCAGAGGAAAATGTATTCCTACACCGAGAAACGCCAGCCAATCGTTTTCATGACGTCAGGATTCCTTGGACCAATCGCGATCCTTTTGAAAAAAAAAAAGCTCAACATGGCTGCTGGCCTTAGCAACGCGAAGCTAGTTTCTCGTGACAATTATTCTGCTTTTTTTGCACCATGTTTTACGTGCCCGAGGTTACGCCACGAAATTTTAATGGTATCGGCTTGCGTTTGCAGCAGTTTTTGCGCGACAACGTGAGAATCCAGCGACGCTATCGCCAACGAAAATTTCGAAGCGGGCGCGAGGCTTAGCACTGCTGAGAGTCACCTCAGTGGGATCCATGACGGAAGACGATGGCTGTGTTCTAAATCTAACCCAAATGGATCCGAGTTACTCCGGCGGGTCATGTCACATGACAACACGGATTGAAGAACGCTGGACGCGGGTAGGTTTTAGAACGCCAAGGTACAAAACCCTACCCTGGAGTAGGATCGAGTAAATTTTGGAACACGGCAAAAGAGAGCCGGGCACGGTGGTGGTGTCGATGACTTGGGAGGGTGCCGATTTGTCAAAACCCGAAAAGTAGAATTATTCTTGCTTTCTATTCATCCAACAAAATAAAGGCACACATTTCGTGCGCAAAGCCCACAAAACTAAGTAAATCACTAAATATTTATCATTTGCAGGAACTATAAGTGCTTTATTATTTATAATTTTGGCGAGAGAAAGGTTGGTTTCGTTTTCGCCGCTTTCCCTCAATTGATGGCGCTGGAAGACGGTATGTTAGACAGTATCTTGGACAGAAAATGAATTGGGAAGACGGTACATTGGACATGACTTTCTTTCTTTACAAAACAGCTATTTCGTTGACAAAAACGTACTCTAACTTATTTAAACGTCCTGAATGAATTAAATAAATATTGTAGTAATTTAAGACACGTTTACTGGAGGAAGAAAAAGCAACATTGCTAGCGAACTACTTTCTCGACGGCTGAGGCACTTCAGATGGGCGTAATGCGCTTGTGGGTGGAGCTAAAAGATTGTTCTCAGGTTGCATCCGACTATAGTGGGGGTCAGTTTAGGAACTCGAGCGTATTTCACCAAAGGAGAGCGGGCCGCTGCGGAAGCGGAGAAAACAGCTGCGTTGCCGCCGCCGTGAGATTGCTTCTCCCCACTTGGTTGGCTTCACTTGCATTCCTTGCATAACCTGTGAGAGCTCAGCCAGATCCGCTTCGAATCCTCCGCTGGCGATAATCAGTGTTCAGTTTTATAATAAGCTAGTTATCTTAAACTGTAAACTCACGTTTTATTTTTAAATTCCCGATTTAAGATTGGGGTTCCTGTGGTTCTAACAGTTGGATACAATTCACAGGGACATCCAGTGTATTCTTTGAGGGACTTAGAAGAGCTCAGGAACACATTGAATTGTTCGAAACATAATAGCCATTGCTAAGTCGTACTTCAACTTCAATAGCTTCCATATGGCACCAACCATCTCCTTGCGCAGACAACCAAAAGGAGATCCTTTATGAATGTGAGAATCCTCATTACAGACTGTACGTTTTACTGATTTATGCACAGGCCTTTAGGAAATCAAATGATCCTATGGTGCCCTTTGAATTGAACGTCTTTGGATCGGCGAATGTATTCCTAAAATTTATGACCAAATGTCGGAAACGTATGTGAGCGTCTTTTCGGCAGCTGTGATCGTATTCATCTTCGAATTTGTCTTTATATGGCCCATCCGGGTTAACATAACAATTAGAAAAGGAAAGGAACATATCTTCTTTGTTTGTTGTGTTGGTTGAAGACGACGTTGATTTCAATGTGTATATAAGAGGTTTGATGAATAGACATGTAAGCTCTGATGAGACACTGACTGACTTTTTCACTGACTTTTCTACTTTTGGTTGTTTCAAGTCTTTTTGGACCCACTCTCAAGTGTTTTCATAAAAATATAACTTTGCGACGTTTGTCGCTTTTCGACGCTTCTAAAGGACACCCGATGCTACAGCGGCGAGTAAAGCTGATTGGGATGTTTGCTTATTGATTGGCGAAATACTCAAAGTTCCAGGCGCCAGAAAAGAACATCTACGAGCCTACAACGAATCACCAATGACAAGAGTGGAAACACGAAAAAAAACAAAAGATGAGCCATTCCACTCTGTGAATTTGGATGACCAGCAATGTTGTCTAGAACATTACACACAAGTGACACAAAATTTATGAACAATAGTACAAACACATTTATTTTCTTCATCGGTGGTCATCGTAGCGAAAGGTACGCACACACATGTCGAGGAAAATCGGCACCCCAACGAGCCGAAGGAAACTAGATACCAGCGACGGGACCGTGACCCAGCAAAAGTAGACAAGCGCGACATGACCGCCACCCAGGGGAAGGATAGGAAACTAGGCACACAAGCGCTTGGAGCGACGGCAAAAATAGGGCTGCGAGCTTAGACAGCCGGAGAAAACTAGACACGCGCGATAGAATCGATTCGCCCAACCAGGGGGCGCTTCAAAATAGCGACGGTAGCGCCACCGCAGTACAACACTTGGTCGTGTCGCGTCTGTCGCGTTCGTAACATTGCATTGGCGTCGCAGGTGTTTCGAGCGTATGGTGAAGATTTAGAGAAGGATAGAAAGCGTGTGAGAATTATTTCTCATGGTGAGTCAAGAAACGATAGGGAAGCTTCAATAACACGCATCTTCCGCCGAGAAAGCGGTTGCTTTCCCCGCCAACGAGTCGGGTCCACCTTGCAAGTGCTGCCGTGCGGCGTCTACGAGATAACTTTACAGGTGAGCGTCACTTGTTTATATTTCGCGCTGTAATAACATTGTGCCTTCTACTCCTAAAAAAATATTACTAATCGCAATGAACTACTGTACTCGTCAGTCCTGTTGGACGACGTCGGGACGCTACTTTTCGGTCGCTGAACCACCGGCAGACTACGTTCTCGCACTAGAGGATACGAGTGGGATAGCTTTTCGGGCTCGTCCACGCAGGAGAAACATTAACGTGTTGGGGATCGTGCGGGCATAGGGTGATAATTCCGGGAAGAGATAAGTCCCCCACGTACAGTTGAGACTACAGGTCCTCGCTGGGCTGGAGCCACGGACCGGTGCGCGCATTGTGCCGACGATCTTAATTTTATTAGTAATGCTGAACACGCTTCCTGCATCAGCCTGCCTCAGCAGTAGGAAACTAAAACGGCAGGGCACGACCTGAACAAAGGCTTCGTAGATTTATTACCAAGGTATTTTTGTTCCACTTCACTGAGGCAGTAGGTTGCAGTTACTGGGACCTGGCCCTGCTGATTAATGGTACTTTTTCTTCGAGTTTCAACAATAATGTGCCGCGAGTATTGTCAGAAAGAGGGGCAAAAGAGTTCAAAACGCGAAGAGGCTAGCCTAGAACTAAATCTCCGCATAAACGTCTCATATGCAGATGATCTGCACTTATTTTAGTCGCATTTTCATGTCAATGTTCAGTTGGATGGATTTATAAAAACTTCATTTCTCTTTCAGGTTCAAGGTGTCCAATCCACATGCAAGATTTTCAAATATTGGGTGGGGGCTTGATTCATATTCTCCTGTGTGGGACAATTTAGGAGGAAAATTTTGTGTAGAAAAGAAAACACCAGTGACACATGATAGGTTGCCATTATTAGAACAATTTTTATTTTCTGGAAAATAATCCATGCCTGTCAGTGTTTCATTGCTGCTTCACTGAATAAAGTTTGTTTCGTTGCATGTTTTCAAGCGTTTCCAGGAATGTACCGTATTTTTCGGGCTATAGTCTTAAAAGTTGAAATTTGAGGCTTTGCGGACAATGCGGGGATTTTTGTTTTTCAATATTGTTGATTATGACGAGACGGATTTTGTGAATAAAAGAGTGAGCTAATGATGATTTATGCTACATTATAGGCTTTTTTGTGAAATAAGAAAGCAGACATTTCTCAAGATTTGCCGTCTATGAAAAGATATTCGTGACGACTAAGCACCAGGTGTGGACTATGCACCATGTTTGTACCATCATAAGAAAAATCTTTTATTTTTTACCCCAACTTTGCCCCTGCGGACTATAGTCTGGAAAATATTTTACAGCAGCATAATGCAACGCTTTCAGAAATGTTTTGCTGACAGTGAATAGTGATTTTTATTGAGTTTCATCACAACCAAGAGCAGGTAAACGCACAAACTTGTGACAACATAAAAATTCTTCCCATGCTCTTAACATGGTGACAATGGCGCTGACTCAAAGTATGGCCGGCAGGACACTTGCATGATGATGTACACATCTCGAGAAGCAAGGACTGTTCAAAGAAATTGTAGGGACCGAGAACCCAGACTATTTCAGGGATACAGCAGATCAGCTGTTGCTGATATTCCGAATCAAACGAAAGATGTCTCCCAGTTCGTGAGAAAGCAGTCATCACCTAAGCTTATCTATCTTTAGCGAAGCTATACTGAATCTTGGGGTTCCGACTAAACCTAAGACACGTAGCTCGAAGACAGAAGAGACTACAGAAGTTGCCAATCAACTTGCGATACTTTTAACTGGCTAAGAACCGGGCACATATAAAAATGCCAAATAAACGAGGGAAGGTCACCTGTATTTTCGAGCGAGGGAGCGAAAATTAATTTAAATTAACTAAGAATCTTTCACGAGCAATTACAGGGTTGGTAGGTTCCCTGCAATTTAGTTTTCATTCAACACCTCAGCTGGCATCTCGTCTAGTAACTTGTTGTAGGATGAGCCTCAGCGTCGTCCTTGCAGGTGTTCACGAAGTGCACGCTACAGATCCTCGTTGACGTTGGCGGAATCAAAACTGAACCGTCCCCACTGAAAAATAAATCAATAATATAAGATCTCTGGTGTGATCAGCGGAAAATCGACACGAAATAATAAAAAGACCATTATTGTCCCTAACAAGTAAAAAGCGTAATCAGGCATTTTTTATTTTAAAAAGGGGAGGGGGGGGGGGCTGGTTGAGGCGGTTTGGATGTGCATTCCTCGTGTGTGTTGTTTGGGAGGGGGATGTATGTGCTATATTATAGGGTCGCACACTACATGATGGCTATAAACAGCTAAAAAACGGGAACAGCGATTAAGAAACACACACGGCAGGACAAAGTGTACTCGCAACCCCCAAAGGCCCCTCCCCTAGACTAGAAGTCTGCTGACAAGGTAAGAACGGCAGGGCGTCTCTTCTGAACGATCAACCTCCCGCACGTCTTCGTAGCCATTCGCTGCGAATTGGCTGCACGTTCGCGCTCGAGGCTCGCGAGATGTAAGCCCTATCGAAGGTTGGAAGCTAGCGCTGGAGGTGGGGTAGCTGAAGCTACTCCCTGCCGTTCTCACCCTGCCAGTGATTATAATTGAAATATTCCTGCCAAAGGGATACAACATAGCGATCGAGGCCCCGTCAAACACCTCAAGGGAAGGGTCAGACGCGTACGAAAACTACATATTCCGTCACGCAGGCACTGCCAACTGACTTTCCCGCGTTCGGTAGTCATGCTGTTATTGTTCGGACACCAATTCCATTTCGTTTTTCCGACGTATTTAGCAAAACTGATCTTTCAACGAACAAGAAACTTACTTTTGTTGGAGCACTGCCGTGGTTCGGGGTTGGCGCCGTTCGAGTCTCCTACGGCTTTTCAGGGAAGTGGTCGAATTGTAAGGACTGAGTACAACAATATCGGAGGTTGTTACTGCGATCAACAACGAGATATTTGTGCTAGCCGGGCTTTCATATCTTTTTTATCGCGATTATTATTATTGACTAGCATACCCGACCGTCTACGGCGGAGAAGCGAGTCGAAAAACAATGAGCTACTCAGATTGGGACGTCCCGCCAGGCGCTGGAATGGCGCTGGGAAGTAGGAACTACCCCTGGAAGTAAAGGAACTAGGCAAGCAAGCATTTGGAACTACTACAAAGAGAGGGTATTGCGAGCCCAAACATGACCTGAGTTTTTGCTGACGCACACGAAAAATGCGCGGCACACTAGCCATAAACATCTTCGCTGTAAAAGCGAGCATGATACACCGCCGAGAATCAATCTTAGGAGGACTAAAGAGCCAACTGTCACGCGCTCTAAGAAATGACGTCACGCATGGGAAGCGACTTCTGAAATCGGCATAATAATGCAGCGCAGAGAAGTGCCAACTATGTAAAATACTACTTCCTACAGCTTTCCGAAATAGCCTCCTCTAGAAACGTTGTAAAATTGTTCATTCCCGGGAACATTTTCATGCAAGATTTCAGGCGTGAAGGCGAAGGGTGCGCACGTTTGAGCAGTGCTCAAGCAGCACGAGTCTCCAGGCGCCGGTACCTTTTACTTCAATAACACAGAAAGTTGCGTAAAGCAAACGGAGCGCGCATACGACGTTTGCTTTGCACTTAGCGCTTCCGAAGTCGGATCTCTGAGAAATTGCAAAATTTTCGGCTTCCAGAAGATAGGCCTGAGCTCTCTGAGATACTGTATGTATCTCAGATGATACCATCGCAGCGCGGAACACCTCGTTCCCGCGCGCATTCCTCCAACTTTAAAAAGAAGTCGGGGGCCGGTGGGGGGGCATACCAGAGTTCATAGACCCAGCTAATCAAGCACCATATGACCCTGAGCACCGCTAATCGCTCGGCTGATCCCCCAAATTTATCTGTCCTGTGTTGAACCATATTATAGTGAGTGTGGTTGCAGCGGCAGGTCATGGTGACGTCGTTCGGGGCATCTACGTCGAGCTCACCACCGTGGGTACTAAAAAGCGTTGTGAACAAATAGACATTGACCAATTTGTTTCGATTGATTTTTTTCTTTTGCAGCGTTAAATGTTATATGATCTTCCCACCATTGCAAATGACGCCCGATGTTAATGTTGTAGTTGTAATAGTTGTTGTTGATGCACTGAATATAATTGTGTTTCTTGTTGATCTTCTAGTTGGTGTTGTAGGGCGTGCAGCATCGATGTTGTGAAATCCTCGAAAAAAATCGCCCGCCGACCACGGGGATCGAACCTACAATGAAGCTGGCGTATAGCTCTGCGGTAACGTTTGCATTTTCCACGCATCGTACATAGGTTCGATTCCCTCGGGTGGAGGGCAAACGTTTTAAGTATTTTACATCAACGACGGACGTCCTATATCGCCAACTAAAATATCAAAACCTTCTAATACTTATAATACAACTACTACATCCACAACTAAAACTAAAACTCCAAGTACAGAAATATCCACAACGGGCGTCATTTCCAGTGGTTAGAAGAGACCATAATATTTATCACAGCAAAACAGAGTATTGTCGACATGCGCTTCAAAAAGCGTCATTCCATTCGGCTTTTCACGCTTGGCCATATCAAGGGCGTAGGCACGTAGTTAGGCCGCCAATTTCTAAGGTGTTCATGATGAGTGATCCCGCGACAAACCGAAGAGAAGAAGAAAGAGAAGACGGGTTGTGGCACGCGAGGCAGCGCGGGGAAGATTCGGGCGATTGGAAAACGACGGAGCAGACTCAACCAGGCAGAACCTCCATCGGCGTAACCAGACGCCAAGAGGCCCGACCCACAGCCCGCTTCTTACGCAATCCGGGCGCCAACTTTCCGGAGGTAGACAAAACTGCGTTGCGTGACGCAGTTGAACACCAGCTGAGGCTCCGTGCCACCGACGTACTGGGCCTGATCCAAGCCTTCGGCCAACGCTCGACTGCCTCGTCACTGCGTCCCTCGGCCCTGACGTCGGTAGATACCTGGTCTACGGCTGCCACCGACGTACTTGACCTGATTCAAGCCTTAAGCCAACACCAAACTAGCTCGTCACAACGTCCCTCGGCCCTAACGTCGGTAGACCCGTGATCATCGGGAGCCACGGGTGCTACGCCGCCAGGACTTAAAAGTCAAGGGCAAGTGACTTTTTAGGGAACACTCAATCCATGAAATTTATTTGTTGAAGTGATGTAAATAGTCTGGCAAATAGTCTCTTTCCCTATTTCGACAGTGCAATGTGAAGTATCCCGTAACCCATCATCGTGTCTTCTGTCATGTTTATATAAAATCATAAAAAAGCATATTCACGAACCTCACCACAGTGTTGGTTTAACAACGCGATGGCTCCTGACTTCCACTGTGCACTTTAAACATTGCATCTTGCTTGCCGGTGGAACTAATGATAAGTAGAGGTCACAAGTCCTGATGTCAGGGCGAGGCGAATCCTGATCTTGGCGTCACGGCTGGAATCCATATTAGGTCGCCACCAATCGATACGTGCGGGAGTAGACCCACATAAAGATAAAATAAAAAAGCGTTAGGCCGCTGCTTCTTTAGCGCGCGTGAATATGGCATGCATGCGATTTTCTCACTTTGCAAAGAGAGAAAAATGCTCTTCTCCGCTGTGGTTTCCTAAACATTTGAACGGGGAATAAACCGTACAAGAAGAGGAGTTCTGGCAACGGAATTCTGGCGTTCGTGAATTAGGCCCGTTGCTCTCGGGAAGGGGTCGCGAGCCCGTGCGCAAGACGCGACCACGTAATGCTGTCCAACATTTTTAGTGTAGATACGAAAAAAATGCATAGTTTTAAGGTTGTTTGACCCGGCTCTCATGCTGCTGTAGAGTTTTGCCGTTGAATTTTAATTTCCATTTTTAGATATTTTTCATCAAGGGAAACATAATGTAGTTCACATAGGGAAATGCACTCGTGGAAAACGTCCAGACATTTTTCTCGTTCTTCCTTTGGTTTCGAATCAGGAAACAGAGATAGAGCTTCGTTAATATTTAAATACATAAATGCCTATCTGCAGCTAGAATTCACTGGTATGGTTCCACAAAGTGCGGGGGCAGCTTGTCCAGCTAATCAAATGCTAAAGGTTTTAGATGCGTCTTATGTTATTTGAAAAAGCAGTACGTGTCAATAAATGCTTCTACTGTACACAACGCTGACGCAATCGAAACCGTTATGAAGTTCACCATACTGAAAGCTGATGCAAAAACAATTTTAATGTGTTCTACTTGTCTGCTTAATCCAAGAGATTACATTCTTTTAAACGGCAAGACAAAATGTGCCTTTTATCACGCCTAACGTGACTGAAGGTAACAGCGAACCCATGCTACATTTTCACAGGTGTATTTATTGCAGCAATGAGAAGTAAAAAGCCGCCACACTATCACTTATATATATTATGCCGAACCACGCAATGAGAAAACCTCACCCTCCTGTCCGCCCTGTCGAAAGTGTTAAGGGGTACGGAAACAAAACGTTTACACTTATTTCTTTTGAAAAATTGGTCCATTTTGCGCCCGAGTAGTCTAGTGTTTCTAAACTGACGGCAGAAAAGTAAAAAAAAATTAAAAGTCATTAAACAAACAACGAATTTCCCTTTTGGCCGCCTATGAAGCTCCTTTTTTAATTTACGCCACTTGTTGATTGTTTAAGAAGCAGAGCTACTTCGCGGCAGTAGGGCATGCCATGGGAGTTACTTAGTGCTGAATACAACTTGGCAGAGAACGCTAACCAGTCTACTACATTGCACATGTTACAGCTTCGTCATTTCGCCTGCCACAGCAATTAAACACCATTTAGATCAGCGCATTATCGTAGGAGCTTGATCTGAGAATCCCGGGATTTCAGCCCGACAGCCATACAGCCCCCCCTCCCCCCGCCCCCGCTCCTCCCCACCTTTTTCCTCCCAAGATACGCGGTGAATAACGTTCCAAAATATATAACACAGTGAATTGCCGCAGTTTTTGCCTATTGACAGGCAAATTATACTTGCTGGTTTCTTCGAGCTGTGGTGTAAAATAAACGCGGTTAACCGAAAGCTGAGGAACAAAAAATACCGGCATGGCCACAAATGACGTTACCGGTAGGCTATATATAGCATATAGGCCGTAATGTCCTCGGATATTATGACTACTCAAGATTGTCACGCGTTGACGCCACAAGGCGGCAACGCACGCATTATAAAAACCTTGAGTCATGGAGAATCTCTCCACGTCACGATGGTGATACGCATTGCACTTCCCGCCGGCCGACTTTCAAGCGAGAGCCAGAGAGCTCGCGCTTACGTCATTTCGTTTTCGTAGTCCTTTAATGGCTCTAGGTCACTGAGAAAGTAGCGCCAATCTTTCAATATGGTCGCCATTTAGGTTCATGTAATGAGCAGTTGCTTCTAGACCACTTAATTTTTAATAACCTCATCTGACTTCGATGGTTACGGGAAGCTTTATTGAAACAATGTTTGAATAGCGATATTTTATCCACGAACTGTCAAAACGGGTGTCCGTCTTCGCATCTCCACCACATGCTTCACCGGTGATTGGCGACATCAAAGAAATATTTTTCTTTCTCTAAGTAGACTACAACAACGGTAATATTTCGAGTAATCTGAGCAGACAAGTGTGATTGATAAGTGGATTTTTTCACAGCGCCAATAACACCTATAAAAATAGAAACTGTTTAATTACGGCGTTGCTTCATTGTCATCTCAATGCGACTTGTTCCGAACATCAATTCACAAGCTTCAAGGATTCGAATGAACCAAAATAGCGATTGCCATGGCAATCTTTAGTTATAGTAATGAATATAGAGCAATATTTTGTCATATTTATTTACATTCATACGCAACTACTTTTTTCATTTATACTTATTGTCACGACCTTATGATCAAAATCGAATACACCTCAATCACATACACCCTCTTGTTTGTCAAGTCTGTCAACTAAGTATTTATAATTGCAAAATTGCCTCAAAATGTGCTCAAAACAATCAAAATGGTAACATGTATAAATTTTAATGAACCTCTCCTGTCCACTCGAGAAATCTTTCAAGGGCAGTACGACATTTGCTAGGAGTTCTTAATGAATCTCCAAAATATTCAATACTTTCGTGCATTTCTTTAACTCCATGGTCAAAGATTTCTGACAGGCGCTTCTAGTGCATTATCTGGCCCCACGTGGCGCAATCACCTTTAACTTTCATGACATGTGGAAATTACCGCCAAAACATAGCTTGTGCTGTGTGAAAAAAAATTGTAATTTTAAAGATAAGAAGAAGGAGATAAGGAGTACCTGGCACTTGCAATATACTGCTAACTTTACAATTCTTCCTTACCATTTTTACGGCGATACTGCGATGTAATGAAGAACGTTGGAACTACTAAAGAATTCCGCAATAATTATGACCCTCATTTTTATATTAATTATGGTTTACTTGGAGTGCGATATATTTTCGCACATTCAAATATATCTGTGTTGGCAGTGAGTATAAGCGTAAAACATATAATAATATTAGTGCTTGACTATGAACAAGACGTATCTAAGGGTGAAATGGCAGCTTATGTATTAAAGACACAATTTTCCACGTGTTGATTCATATCCATTTTACGCGTTGCACAATGTAGTCACGAAAAAAATAATCGGGCAAATTTAGGACCAACAAAAACGTTTAATGAGGTGAACTCCCCCTACAATCTTCAGGAAGGGTGTCATGCATCTTACGTTTGCGACGAAAGGTGATTGACCTAAGGCGGCGCGTTACCGCTCCAGTCATACGCGCGGCACGTTCAGGAAGTTTCTGAAGGAGAACACTATGACAGCCGTGCATAGGCAGGAATATTTGAACCATGATAAACAAAATTATCGCACAAATCGACAAAGGGGACAGGAACCCAAAACAGAAGACAAGCGCTGTTTTAATGCGAAAGGATTGACTGTACCATGGAGCGAATCCGGCGTTGTCTGTCCATCGAAAACGGCACATAAATTCACGTTGGCAGCGACGCGTCCAAACAGATACTTTGTCGCTGAAGCCGGTTGGGCGGTCAAGGTAAAAAGGACACACCTCAAAAATAAAACAAACAAAAGCACAGCAACGCAGAGCAACGTCACTGAAGCCAGCGTGGGGCTCAACGTAAAAGCGGACATGCCTCAGAAATAAAATACGAAGAAATCCACAGCAACGCAATTGCGTTGGCACGGAAAGCGTGAAGCCGGTAGGTGCCACGCGCCTGCGCAGTCGGAGGAGCGTGATGTCACCGCCGGAGCGCGATGGGAAAAGAAAAGACGTGGCCGCAGGTTGTAGGAATGTGCTTTGTTTTGGAATGCTTTCGCATTCCTACTTGTAAGCAGTCTTATGTGTCTCTGCCGAATTGTTTTTCATCATGTTGAACTACTACCAACGCGCCCAGCTTATCACCTTACTACAGTTTATTTCTTAGAAAAGTACAGCAATATTAAAATAAGGATCCAGGACGAGTGTGATTGGAACCCATTCATTTGCGTAACATCCGCTTAGGTTCCTAACTCCGACGCTCACGCGGCATCCTTGTTTTTAAGCATTCCAAGAGGAAACAAGGCAGTGACAGACAATTGCTGTGAAACTCTAAAAGACACCAGCCATATTGCAGTGTTGAGCATGCTACATTTTGTTAACGGTAAACACCTAAAAATGTGGAAGCCGTTCAAATATAGGTTTCTGGTCCTTATAGAGTTTTTTTCAAAGAGCACAGTGCTCAACAAAATACTTATGCACGGGGCCACCATCAACGTTCTGGTGGCTCGCAGGCATGCGGCACGCCTTATGCTGTGCAGGGCCAGCAGTAAAATAATTTCATAAAGAACGTCATTTGTTCCCCTCTACCGCACAAAAAAGCATGACATGGGCCTTAATAAAAAGTAATTTCTTAGGTATCTTTGCTTGACGCCTCATAGAAAACGCCGCACCCAAAGAGACTAGGCAAACTTGATCAACCATTTCCAGCTTTCTGCACAGTACGCAGTTGCCACACAAAGATACCGGAATACTTCTTTCAGAATAATTAGGCTTTAACTAAGAGGGTTTGACTCTGCAACTTGAAAATAAAAATAAAGTATTCGTGTTAGGCGGTACCATCATTCGATTTACCCGCTTTAAGATATTCTGCCGTGGACCTGCACTGTACAAAAAACGATACACGGGACTGCAAAAATCTAATATATCTTAAATCCTTCGTTAGTTGCTTACTGTGAACAGAAGAAAATGATGTGTGATGAACGCTTGACTAAAAGCCATTAAGCATCGACGTCTGTCATATGCCCGTGTGCACAGGTACCTATGTCCTGGCCTGACGAAACAGTAAACCCATGAAGCACATCACGCAATCTCACTTGAATAAGGGTTTCTAAAATTGGTGCTTTTCACCCTGTGGAAATAATAAATCTATTGACAAGCTTCAACGAAAAGAGATTAAGAACCGACCCCCCCCCCCCCACACACACACACCCGAGCCTTCTGTCTACGAAGCAGGTTTCTGTGATTTTAACGTTTCCAAACCAAGAACCACATAAAACAGCGACAACACAGTGCATACATTGTATGTTAATTCATGAGCAAAAAAGCACCTTCAAATTATACCAGGCATTTGCGGTAAGGAACGCATTGCAATCCAATGGACGTGCAGAATACACATACCACAACCTCCCAACTTGGTCGTTCTTGCGCGCAGAACTGCAAACGGATTCGCCAATAGTCGTTATTGCTGCCGTAGGGGGAACTTAACGATAACAGGGAGCCGATTCGTTCCAAACAACATGTTTAGAAACAGTCGGCGTTGGAGGCCAATCGTCGTGCCAAAGTACCAAACACCTATACTCGTTGACGGAAGTACAATTATTCTCTACAAAACAAATTTGTGAACTTGGCGACCTTTTGAACACTCTTGGAGTCTACGCAGAAATTGTCATGTCATCCCATACGCTAAAATACGCACCTCTGAAGCTTCGAAATGAAATCCACGAATAAAACTGTTCTGAGCATTACTCAGACAAAATCGCGCAAGAAAAATACAAAAAAGTAAGGGCGAAAGTAGACAGCCTTCTCACACCGAAAAGAAAAGGCGTATACACTCGCTTGCACTCTTGTCTACCTGAGTAGTGGTGCAGCTTTGGCATGTCAGGCGTACACCGTCGCACATCAGAGAACTCGGGTTATCATGTTCTAATATATAAAAAAAAATATTCAGGTGAGACGCGGTTGAAGGTTTTCTCTAGGTTGGCTGTAACATGGCAACTCTACCTACTTGAGAGTCACAACACAACAAAATGATCTGCGTTACATGAGAATTTCCTACAGTGATCCTTCTTTCTATTCCAAACTTCTGGCGTTGGCCGACGACACCGTTTATAACACTCTGCAAGCTATCCGGTAATACATTTATGAGTATAGTGCGGTCTACGTTAAGGTATTATGATTGGATGTGTGACGTAGTCCGAGGTGGTGGTTGGAGATGCCAACGTGGGGCGAGCAAGTCCGGACGCGCGCGGTCGGGGGTGATACACGGGAGCGGGGGGAATAGGAAAGATGGGCTTGGGAAAACTGGAAACCGATCAAGGACGGCGAGAGAGAGAGCGAGCCAGGCCGGCCTTGGGAAAAGACGACTCTCTTGGAAGGAAGCAAGTCGAAGAGTGAGGACGGTTTTTGGGAGGCGGGCAGCCGACAAAAGGGAAAGTGATCGGGACGTGCGCGGTGAAACGTGAGAGTGAAGGCAAGGGCGCAAGCTGAAGGCGTACATCGACGGACATCCGAGTAAGCCCGATTTGCCGCATCCTGAGCCTTCTCGGTACAACCAGCCCGTCGAACCAGAGCCTCGTCGATGACCGGTCCTTCCAAGTCCCCTCTTACAACAGAACACTTCGGGCCAGAGGTGAGCAACAGGCGGCCCCAGCACCGATATTACCATTCAGATTATTCCGTTAAGACTAAATATCGTCTTCTCGGTTGTCTTCTCCTCAGCGTGGACCCACCACAGAGTATTCTGCTGCCCCTACTGGGGTCGTCACAATTTATGGCAGCGGTGGGATCTACAACCCAAACCGCTGCGGAAACCGTTGAGACCTTATTGCCCTCACCCGAGAGGAGAGGCGGCGAGACGATGTCTCAGACACCGGTGGCTCAGCCGAACGCCGTGGTGCAGGAATGTTGGCTCTGGGGGGTCTTGCTCGCTCGCTTACTGGCGACGGCACCACAGTGTGCGTCAAGGAATTCTTTCAAATTCTAGAGCAAGTAGATAGCGTGGGGAATGGCAAGATAGCCAACTCATTGGTATTGCTCGCTGTAAGATGGTCGGGTCCGCGGCGCATTCGCATGGCAAGATGAGTGTGTGGCCCAGGTCACGACCTTTACAGCAATCAAAGCTTTGGCCCTCGAACGTTTCGACGCTGATCCCCAGAACCTGAAGCTCTCGAAATTCCTAGCGGCCAAGCAGAATGCGGGGGAGGACGTGCGCGCGTTTGCCGGTTGGTTGCGCGTACTGGGAAATGCCGCCGTGGGAACAAACGCGTTAGAGGGTGCCCACGAAAAACGGAAAATGCGGAGAGAACTGCTGAGTGAAGAGAGTGCTTTCGCAGTTTGTCGGAGGACTCGAGACGCTATAGGAGTGTCACTCTCCGCGAGACCCGAGACTTTTCATGGGGCGATCGAAATCGCGGTGAAAGAAGAACGCTACGAACACATCGTTAACGGTGGCACACAGCCGGTACGGCGGGTTGAGGAGCCCAAAAGGCTCAGGACGAAGTGTGCGGACGTTCGGACAGGCTCGATATGCTATTTGAACAGAGCTTGTCACTTCTTGGTGCGGCTGGAACCAGTCGGAGGCGTTCTCCACTGAGAACGCCGCGAAATCCAATTCAGGTTGTTTCGTATGGCCGCGGCCATACGAAACAACCTGAAACATCGTTTGGCCTCTTCGTTCTCGGAGGCGTTCTCCACCGAGGACACCGCGAAATACCAATTCAGTTTGTTTCGTATGGCCGCTTGGCCATACAAAACAACTTGCCATACGATTGGCCGCTTCGTGCGGTCGTGCCCACATCGGCACCGCGACGGCCGAGCCGACGTAAGGTAGATTGAGGATGAGAACCAGGAACAAGCAGGAGATCACAGACCTCTGGGATCACAGGCTGCCCCCCAGTAGAGCAGCTCGCGGCAGTAGAGGAGCTCGTGGTAAATGTTTGTGGAGAAACGGGCCCAATTGTTGCGTGCAGAAATTGGTGGCGCTGAGGTCTGTTGCCTTATTGACACCGGACTGGGCGGGGGGTGTCGCCTGGTAGAAAGGCAGCCCTAGACGTCAATCCAAAGGACTGGAAGAATGTTGGCTGCCGAGGAGGGACAGAGCGGGAAGGCTGGTAGGAATCATGGGTGAAGCACTAGATACGGTCGGATGTTTTGGAGATCCCGCTCGCGGGTGATCATGAGATTAAACCCGCGTGATTCGTATGTTCAGACAGGGGCTCGTGTTGCCTGTTGCGGAATCGATTGGCCAGGATGTACTCCGCGGAGAGGACATCGACTTGCTCCTCAGTGAAGGCGCCTGGTGCGTGGGGAATGCAAGAGTGGAAATCACTAACTGGGCCCCACCAGGTGCACACGGTCGAGCCGAAGCTGGAGGAGGTAGGAGGGGCGCGACATCAGCAGACTCCGAGCCCGAGGTTACGTGTCCTGCCTTCCTTGAGCGAACGCCTTCTTTATGGGAAAGGTAAGCTTGGGGAATGCTAGCAAGAAGACTCGATGTGGTCGAGACTCACGACCTAGGGAGTAAATGGCGTCGTCGGTGCTGCGCGCTCGTGAAGACGTGGGAGGATGCTGCGGTTCCGGTATGCCCAGTGCACGTTACGTGTCAGTAGATACGCCTCCCACAGAAGAAGGTCGTGGGGACGCTCACGAACGCTTACAGAGGATTCGTCCTTTGTCACCCAGGTGCTTGTGGCATACAACGGAGACAGAACAGGTAGATTCGGCGTAAATCGCAAGCTACACTGGCCGAGGTTGAGCAGTTTCGCATGGCTCGCATAATGAGCCGTGCTCCGTGCGGCTCATATCTCACCGGCTTCAGGCATGCGGACGCGCTTTGTTCAGGCGGCGCATACAAGAAAAACTCGGCATGACAGAAACGAGCAGACTCCCAGTTACAAAGATGGGAAGATCCAGTCTGCCTACAGGTGGCAGCGCACGGAAGCTTGCACCCAGTTCGTTGTGGGCCCGTCCATTAAAGGAACGGAGGTGCTTTCAGACGTCACCTGCGGAATCTGGAGAATCGGGGAACGAGAGAAAAAGATCGTTCAAAGAAATAGGCTCAAGCTCCGAGCACTTTCTTTCTCCAGCGAAACTGCTGGCGATTCGTCCGGTAGACGACCCTCCTACCGCGGCAGAAAGACAGCGGGCGCCGAACCCTGCAGACGTCACTCATCGTGAATCGCAGACTGACGCGACACTGGGGGCCGGCGCCGACCCGTTCTCTGCGACATTTGGCATGCCGATACCCATTGCGACGCATGGGTACACCCTCAGGAGCTGTGATTAGGTGGGCGACTCCGGTCATTGCCGGCCGCGAGGAATCATAGAGAGTATAGATATAATTTAATTGACGTCATTTTTGCAGAATTTTCCTCTTTTTTGAGTCACCTGTTTTATAGTGCACACTTTTAACGCTTTAACGCCTTGCTTTTTGGTTGGTCTAATCTGTGCTGGCGTGGCTTACGTTGCTGTTCGTCATTCATCGTTATTTTTGCTGTGTGCGCTATTCTTTTCCGGCCAATGTACTTGGGTGCTGAACTCCGGAATTTTTCCTAGCGGAAAGAATTTTTTTTTTTAAAGTTGGAGTGGTTATGACGTCGTCCGAGGAGGTGGTTGGAGACGCCAACGCGGCGCGAGCAAGTTCGGACGCGCGCGGTTGGGGATGACACACGGGTGCGGGGGAGGGCACGGACAGGAAATCGGGGAAGAGGGCTTGGAAAAACTGGAAACCGATCAAGGACGGGGAGAGAGAGAGGCGAGCCAGGCCGGCCGTGTGGAAAGATCGCTATCTTATGGTACGTTTACACCTGAGAAGAAATCCGCTGCCGCGGGAGCGGATCCGCTCCCGGCGGCGGCGGCGACGAGCGGATTGCGTTTACATCTATTTCCCTCGAGCGGCGGCGGCGGCGCCGGCTGCGGCAGCTATTCTCGTAACATCCCGTCAAATATGACGAGAAGGCGCGAGAGTTCTCACCTCGGCCGTCTCTCCCGGGCGCTGCTGCTCCCGGAAGTCGTGACGTAGGCAGCGTCGCGCTGCGCAAGAATGTCACTTCCGGTCAGCGAAACGCCTCGTTCGGCGGCAGAAATAGGTCCCGGACCTAAACGGCTCTCCGCCGCGTTTTCCGCCCAGCGTTTCGCCCCAGCGGCAAAAGCTGGGCGGATTCGCTGGCGGATCCGCAAGTGTAAACGTACCATTAGAAGGAAGCGAGTCGAAGGGTGAGGACGGATTTTGGGCAGGCGGGCTACGAACAAAAGGAAGTATGATCGGGACATGCGCGGTGAAACGTGAGAGCGAAGGCAACGGGCGCAAGCTGAAGGCGTACATCGACGAACATCTGAGCGAGCCCGATTCGCCACATCCTCAGCTCCTCCGCGGTACAACCAGCCCGTCGAACCAGAGCCTCGTCTATGACCGGCCCTTCGAAGTCCCCACTCTCAAGAGAACCCTGGGGCGGGACACCCAGAACACTCCGGGCGAGAGGTGAGCAGCAGGCGGTCTAGCTACCGATATTAGCATTCAGATTATTTAGTTAAGACTAAATATCGTCTTCTCGCTTCTCCTCAGCGTGGGCCCACCACGGAGTATTGCTGTTGCCCCTACTGGGGTCAGTCAATGACGGTACGATTGAGCAAAACAAACTTTAAAGAAGTCCTCGCTTTTGCCTAAAAAATCGTACACGAAAACGACGGGGGTAAATGTATGAGTCTGTATATTTCATTAAATGCACAGTGCAGAAAAAGGAGCAAGTTTGTCCCTACACAATCTTTTTGAATTGAGCTCACATTCCGTCAGACCCTACTGTTTTGACTGCCTTCAAACTGTCAATCACCTTTTAAAATTTCGATAAGGTGATGCGCATTTTTAACTTTTCTTTTGAAGTCGGCTATAAATCTCCGGAATCAAGAGAAATGAAACCTCCGGCAATCATCTTTCTGGGCGCGTGGTAATTGAAATGCTCTTCATAATATTCTGCGAAAAAGCGTATCGATGATTAGAATATCGCGGGAAACTAACCTCTGATACACAAACGCACAAACATCATTCTTAGTCACGTATCTCTTGAGCCCCTATAGCTCTTTCGTGGGTCTCTTCGAGCGAAGCTCCTTCCAGTTTCAAGAACCAAACAACGTTTTCTGATACCACTATTCGGTGAGAAAACAAACTGAGATGCATTCTCCCTCATCATCTTCTGAAGTGGTTCGTTTCAACCGTACCTTTATTTTTTTATTCGTGAATTAGGAATGTTTTAAAATTTGCCATTTCACTGGAACTTTTTTTTTTAGCTCTATAGCTGAATCTTCAAGAAGCGGGCCAAGCGTTTTTGCGAAACATTATTTAGGTTAGAATCTATGCATCACACTTCACACAGTTCAAACCAAACTTTCTGGCGTTTACATAGAACAAATGGGTAAGGACACATGAACATGCTCATCATATGACACGTGAACAATCTCATACTGCTTGCACCCTCTGACGAGGTTTAGAGAAACGTAGCTCATCCAAGTTCGCGCGGCTTCCACCCTAAAAATACGTGCGGTGTACACCTCGTTCACTTGAAGCACGAATTGCATCTTTAAATCATTGCGTTGGACCACATTATTCAAAAACTCCTGGTAGCGTATTTATATTGCGCGCCATTTGCTCTAATATATCCTGTACAAAAGCAGTTAAATCTACACAAAAATACGAAGTCGATAAATCTGAGCACGCTTTTGAATGTGCTCAAAAAGTATGAAACATTCCTGGGCCGTAGTAGGGCGTATATTCTCATCTCTCATCCACGCGACAGCGGCAAATATTGCCTATACGCCGTTTATTATTATGTCTAAATGCAGTCGACGCATCAGTTAACGGGACCACATCATCTCAAGAACACCATCATGGCGTCCGTCAGGCTTCTGTACGTGTTCTGTCTCGCCGAACCAATCATAAACAGAAAGGTCCAGTGACTTGCGCTTTTGACGCTGTTTTGATTGGTCCCATTCGCCTGTAGCGTCAGCTGCGTCTGGACGTTAAGGTGACAAAAGTATAGAAACTACCGCATAAGCGGCATTACATGACGCTCGAATATGCTACAATAATATACTTTATTAAGGTTACAAGCCTTATAGTGTCCTCAATAGCGGAAAAGGCGACGTCGGCGTTGTAGCCCGAAAGATGGCCATAAAATACTTCATCAAGCACTTGCCACTCAAGGTCAAACAGACGTGCCTCGAAAATAAACGCAAGAAATGTGGCAACGCGGATGTTTCGTCACGGAAGCCGTGAAGCCGGCGGGGTCGCCGCGCCCGCGCTGTGGGAGCGGACTCACCGCCGGAGCGGCGTGCAAAACAGATGAGAAGCGCTCCTCCAGAGCGTCAGTTTTGATTCGGACTTCACCTGTACTCGTTAGGTTCTTCGCGCGATGAATCGTGAGGCAACCGCGCCTGCATCTATCAGAATTAACCGATATGTAAACGATGTAGATAAGCACCAGATGCAGACGCAGCAGCGTCTACATCTCGATCAACCTTGGTCAAACTCACTGCTGTGCAGCACGAGGGTCCGAAAGTTTGCAGTCAGGTGGCCAACGAATACGCAAGCACACACACAAAATAAAAATACGGGAAGATACGAGAAGGAGACATCTTTAAGACGTGTAGAGACATTACCTCAAAAACATTTCGCCTGCGGGGCAATAATGATTTTTCATTCCAGACGTAAGCAGTTCTGAGTGTCTTCCGTGCATTTTTACATTTATACATGTGTATAGGGTACTTTTAAGGCTTTATATGACGTGTATATTTAAGTTCTTAATGCCCACAATATTGCAGCATAATCGCGTAAGTGAACGTACCTGGGTATATTATATAGGGGCTATTATCTCATAATCGTATTTTTTAACATGCTAATTAGTAAAACAAGACACATTGTTAAAATTACTACACCGAAAAGTAAAAGATAGAAGGAATCACAGCACATGGGAAACACATGTAGACTGGAGTTACTACCAGGCAAAAGGTGACAATGCTGCAGATGCAAAACGCCAATGATAATTTTATAATCCACATGCATCATGCCTAATCATCAAAAAGCCAACCACACCGAGTAGCATCATTCCAAAGTGGGGGATGTATCGGCATTTTACGGATAGTGTTTATTTTATGAAATTTGAATGCATGGGCGCAGGAAATGTTTGAGGAAAGCTCAGTCCTGTACTCAAGACGGATTATCATATGTAGAGCACTGAGCCCACCCTGCTACTATAGCAAGTACTCCAAAGTAAATCCTATTTCAGAAAACCAGTTCCAAAGTGGGGAGTTTGGCTCTTTTTACGCATTCGTTAAACTTTGAAATTCGGGTACACGCACCTCACCATTGAACTTATTGAGGATAACCCAGTTCCCAAAGAAAGGCGGAATATAATATTTTGAGCCCTCGTTTAGTCCCTGGAGCTAAGGCAAGTACTGAAAACGAATTCATTTTCAGAAAACGTGCCTCAAATGTTTGATGGTCTCGCTGTTTTTTACGGATTTCTTCATCTTTTGAAATTTAAAGGCACGTGTCTTCGAAGGAAATTTGAGAATGTCCCAGTTTCCAGCTAAATACAAAATAAAAATGTTTAACACTCCGGCCCATCCTGGTAGAATAGAAAATACTCCCTAGTGGATTCTTCTTGTAAAAACCGTCACTCAAGTTGATAATGGTTCGACTAATTTTTGGAGCTTTCGTTCATTTCTTTATTATTTTAAATTCAAGAATCCAAGTCTTGCCAGCGAACTTGTTCAGGAATCACAGTTCCTAGTTAAAAGACAAAATATAAACGATTAAGCCCTTGGAGCCCATCTGTACTATAGAAAAAGTCGAAAATTATTCCTTCTTTAGAAAACCGGAGTTGACTTTAAGTTGGTTCACCAAGTTTTACGCATTCGATCATCTTTTGAAATTCTGGGCTCGCGCCTCCTCAAAGAACTTTTGATGACTACTCAGTTCTCTGCTAAACGCAGAATATAAAATGTAGAGCACTCGATCTTATTCTGCTAATTCATGACAAGCACTCCAAAGTGAATTTTTTTAGAACTACAGTCCCAAATTAGGTTGTTTGACTAATTTAGGCATTCGTTCATTCAGTTTTCCAGGACAACCCAGGTCGCCGCGAAAGGCAGACTACAATATTTAGAGCCCTCGTGCCTATCATGGCACTAAGGCAAATACTTGAAAACGATTTTTTTGTTTTTTAGAGAGCCGGCTTCAAGTTGGGAATTCGGCTGTTTTTACAGATTTGTTCACATTTTGAAGTTTGAGCTCACATGCCTCGCCAAGAAACGTTTTGAGAAAAATCACGGTTCCCGACTAAAGACAAAATATAAAGCTTAGAAACTTCGAGTCTATCATGGTACCATGACAAGTTTTCCAAAGTGAATTCTTTTGGGAAAACAGGTTCCAAAGTGGCGATCGTTCGACTGATTTAAGGCTTTCATTATTTTTTTTTCAAATTTAAGATACGCGTTTTGACAGGGAATCCTCTGAGGATAACCCAGTTCTCAGCTAAATGCAGAATTTAAAAGCCAGAATTTTTTTTTTTTTTACAATCGTGCACACGCGCGCGTTTCATAAAATTTTGAGCTCAAACGTGCAACTTAACTGATGTTGAGGTACAATATTTATAGCCTTCCACTATAATATGTTACTATGTCAATTCATCGAAAATGAGCTATATTTGTGTATCATAACTCCAAAGGGACGGTCCAACTATTTTTGACCGGCAATGGTCATTTAAAATTCAAAACATACAAGTTTATCCAGGAAGATTCTGGAGATCGGCCGAGGCCTTGGGTGTTAACGGAAACGCAATTTAGAGCTCTGACTACAATTGCTGCTATGGCGAATTCTCAAAAAGAACCATATTTGAGAAAGCTGGCTTGAAGTGGACATAGGTAGACTGCTGTTTGCGCATTCGGTCACCATTTCAAATTTGGCACCCATCCCTCATGCATAAACGTTTTGAGATCGGTGGAACTTTTAACTGGTGGAAGAAATATAACCAGTAAGGCCGCCGAATACAAGCCTCTACTATTGAAAAATCTTGGCCTAAACTCCACTTCGAAGAAGCTGATATCAAGACGGATATTTCAATGCGCTCTTTCCATCCTATTTTCGTTTGTGTTCAGGGCGATTGGGATAATTAATTTAATTTAAATATCTATACAGGGTTTAAATATTTTGTTTTGACATTGGAATGTTACATTCACAAAAAACGATCATCCTGTCATATATCGTTTTTGTCACCGCAGTGGTATTTTTTTATATTGTAAAAATCATGCGATCAGTCGCATAATATTAATGGAGTGAAAATATATTTGAAAAATGCCCATTTTTATTTTTTTCTAATATTGTATTACAATTTTTCGTTGTTTTCTAGTTTATTTAATGTCAGTGGCAGAATACTACGAAAATAATCGTAAATGGTGCTAACGATAATGTGTCCGCATTATTCAGGAAATGGTTCTCAGAAGCATGGGAAAGTAATTTTCAGCGATAATACGGTGTTGTACCAAGAACCTTTATCGACTCTTGTAGTCTCACTGTAGTGCAATGGCAATTTTTTTATGAGCTCTTGTTTTGTTTTTTTCTGAAAATTTGGTGTTAGGTGCCTCGAAATATATTTTGAGTAACAGATTTATTACCCATCTTAGGCACAATATATTTTGCCGTAATATCTCAGAGGGATCCTTGTTCATTTATATCATCATAACGACTTGTTATACACAAGAATAAACTGTAGACCTCCAATTAACTTGGATAATATTCGTACTAGATATATATTAGAAGTTGTATTCCACTGAGGAACCTGCATTTTACACGTTACGGCTTTAAACCCTTCCGCAATGAAAATTAGAAAATGATGGACGTGAGTAGAAGCATGTCAATTTGTTCAGAGCGTAATATTTTGGGCGTTATGGCGCTATTTTTACATACAAATACATGGTGTGCGCAAATTTCTGAGAATGCTGGATTCTGGAACCCGAGTTGAGTTGAGAAAACGTCTGTATAATGACATGCATGACTGCTCTTCCTCTGAAGCATCCACAGCAGAAAAGATACACAAAAATACTTAAAAAGGCGCGTTCGAGAGCGGCCGATGGCTGCCTTACTATGCAATGCTGCCAAACGTAGTGAAACGCTCCAAATAACAACCGTGCTATAGGACTATTTAACGGAGTTCGAAGGCCTCTGGGACAATAGCTCCGCCGGTCCGCCGTCCACGTAGAACAACCTGCAGAATTTGTTCCACAGGAGCCGCACTGTACGCGGCGGCTTGTCCTGCGGGATCACCCAGTCTTCAAAGGTGTTAGGCTGGTCTGCTACAGGGATCTTAGCCAAGGTTTAGAAGTGGGCCCCGGCGTGCTGGGCGCACTCGAAGACATCGTACTGCGTCGTCGTAAGGGTATTGCAGCCAAACTCCAGCTGGCATTAGGGGTATCATTCTGTTGTGCCTGTATAAAAGGGAGGCTAGATTCCTCAGGCCACGGAGTATTTAAATTCGCTCTGGTTTGGCGAGCGTCGCCTTTTCCAGTGAGGTCAGATTGAGTCTCATCGGGTTGGGTAGAATCGGAATGGAACCCGGTGTAGATAGTGGGGGTGGTTGGCGCGAATGATTGCTTAGTGGTGCACGCGCCTCGTTATGGGCCCATTCGTCTCCTCAATACCCGAGTTGGCGGGTGCCGAGGCGACACAGAGTTAAGTGTCGTGGTTGGAAAGCAGGCGGGATGCGATGCCGTACATTTTGCGCACATGGTCGCTGGTCGCTAGGATGCGTGGCGGAATCCGAGTAGGCCACTTATGAGTTTGCGTATATGGTGATGTTTGTGGTTGATGTTTCTGATTTTTTCGTTCAGCATGTTGGGCGGGTTATTTAGTGGCCTGTAACTCGGCGCCCTTAATTCCCACTCCTGCGGCGGAGCTGCTGGGACCACACGTCGGGGTGGGTTACGTAAACCAACGCAGCCGACGCTTGTGGTGCTGTCTGGGCTGGAGCAGGGTCGCTAGCAGCGTCCGTAAACTAAACGACGTGTCGTCGTGGGTCCGGGGCGGTAATGTGCCACTCGAACGCCTTGGTATAATAGGCTCATCGCCCGGATGCTCGACGTCCACGCGTCACTGTAAGGGAGCGTCAGCTGTTAAGGGGGCGTTTCTATCCGGGGTGGTGGTGGCACTGGCGGAGGTTTTGGTGTGGACGATGGTAGGCGCCCGACCTCTTGGAGTATGGTCTGGCCTGCCTTGGTACCCAAAAACCGGAGTGAACTTGGCAGACATGAGTTGTTCAGCTATATCCTCGAGTTTGTTGCGGTATTCATGAGCGTATATGTCCGGTAGTCAGGTGTGTTTCAGAAGGCAGGTAATAATTCGTGTCGCTACCTTGTTAACGTTCTGGACGGTGTCGATGCTGGCGTTGTATAGCTAGTTGAAATTGCGGCCGTAGAGCACCCTTTGAGGAGAAGAAGTAATGCACGAGCTGTCTTTTCTCTTTTTCGCGCTTTGCGCTACTAGCAGTTGGTGAGTCTTCGTATCAAGTGAAAAATCCGGGTGAATTTTTTCTACCCCTACTCAGTTACGTCCTGGCTCTGCCGGACTCGTCTATGAATGGTCCTAGAACGCGGACTGGTGGTTCTCGCCAGATAGTGGTGGTGTGAGAGTTAAGTTCTCAAAGGAGCGCATTTCGTTGATGAGGCGTTAGGGCCAGTGTGTACCTCGACGTATCCAGTCTTGTCCGGAGAAGCGGTCAGATCAATATCATCTAGAAAAAAGTGAACAGCGTCTAGGCTGCACTGTAATGTATGTCTTTGTACCGTGATGCTGCCTGTCGTTGACCAGAGGGTCCTGTGATCTGCATCGATGGCAAAACGCAGATTCCGAAGGAAGATGACAAGGGTGAGAGGCGAGCCATAACCATATTAAAAAGGGTTGTTAAGATGAGTTGCTTTTTTTTCAAACTCTGATGTGGTTGATTGCTTAGTGTCCGAAATTGCTTTCTATCTTAACCCGAAACTTTCGATTTTTGAGAAAATTCTTATAAAGTTGAGAGCACGTCCGTGGATGATGTCTATCAACAAGGAAGTGTCAATGACCGATGAGTGTGGCACCAGCTTCTAATGCTTTCTGGAAATCCACGGCAATGATGGTCTTGGCTGCATAGAGGAGGGATCTGCCAGGACGCCGCGATGGAGACACAAACGTTTGTCCTGGGTGCCGGAGACTTGATCGGAACCCAGTCTGGCAGTGACGCAGGTGGCCTTCCATGTCGAGGTGCCATTGTATCCTGGCAAGGGCTGTCCGCTCCATCAACTTGCATATGTTACTGGTCAGCGAGACAGGACGGATATTCCGGATCGCTTTTGTTGGCTTGCCTGGCTTTGGCATGGATGACCAGCGACGCTACCAGTTGCCGGGCGAACCGACTGGTTTCCCACACCTCGTCTATCCATTCAAATATCTTGAGCTTGTACGAGGGGCGTTCATAAAGTTCGTTTTATTGTCATCGAAGCAATCGCTGATTGAGTAATCAAACTCGAGTAGGAGCTGAGACTTCCTCTACATGTTCGCCACCAGACGTAATCTCACTTTCCAGCGATGGATCCAGCCTTGCCGGAGGCCATTGTTTTAGAACTCTTCGTTTTGAGTGCCCAGGAATCACTCCACTTCACCAATCACTCGGTCGTCGTCCTTGAAATGCTTTCCTCTTGACTACACTGGAAGCGTCAGCGCCATTTAACCACAGCTTCAGAAACTTGGGCGTTGTCCCAGAACAACGCTCCCAAATTGGAATGAATATCCTTGGCATTGCTTCCTTTCAAATGGAAAGAAAAAACGGATCACTGCATCTGCTCGGCACCGACGGGCGGTGCAATATTGGTTTCGACTTCAGCGGCGTTCCGCGGTACTATATAGAACGCGATGTGTTCACTGTGAGAAACTAGAGGGACGAGCGCTCTTGTTGATGCCTGTTTTGTTCCACTTTTAAAATATTTTGTGCCGATAATACTAACTTTATGAACGCGCCCTCGTACTCCGTTGGAGCATCACTTTGGACTCCGTAACATCACCCCATAAAGCATCACTTTGATTCGGGGCCATGTTGGATTTGGCCGGCGTCCTGAGTTTATTTCGCCTAACATCTCGAGGTCCCACATCCGCATGAAGATTTGTCAAATTTATCTCGTCAATTTTACGCATCTGCAACTTGTTTTGTACCAACTGACTGATATAATATTTCAGAGATGTTTCGGCAAAACAAATGAAAAGAAGGGAGCTTACGAGTGTTGTTAGCTCAGGCTGGCTCCTCTGGCGGTCCCTCCGAATGAATCCTCCTAAAAACCGGACGAACTGAAGACAGGAAGGAGACCAGAAAAAAGAAGAGGAAAATATTTTGAGTAAAGAAGCAAAACGACGTGACGTTCACAGTGCAAAACCACAAATGACTTTACCAAAAGCATATTTGAAGACGTGGCTCTAAAAGGAATTGATTACACTGACGAATTACTTGGCTTGAAGTGCTCACATTACTTGGATTACTGGATAAAAATGTTATTAGCCGCTTTCTCGAAAATGTAACTTTTCTTTCTGATTAAAAACATTTTTGAAAATGACAATTTTTTTCTTGTTCGGTTAAAAATTTGTCTTTCTCGTAATGTTCATATCAGGCATTAGAACCACCATACAAATGTTCTCTTCTCTATCTTCTAAACCACCACACTTGGTAAAACGTTTTTCTGACGAAGAATTGATTCGATGATTCCTTCGTAGAAAATTTGAGCAACCAAAAGGGAGCAATTTATAAGAGAGGAAAAATGGTAACGGATACAACTAATTTCAGAACTTTCAAAAAGTTACCAGATTACTCTCGTTATTACACCTTAGGAAATGCATCTTCATACAATTACAAACCTCACACCAAAACACAGAATAGAATTCAACTATTATTATTACTTGTAATGAGTGAAGCAGAAGTTTGAACAAAGTGCGTGTCAAGTGGCGTCAAACATCCTGGTAAATTTGCGAGCGAACTGAATTTGTGCGCAAATCACGAACCGATCATTACTCCGATAAATTTCAGCAAGGAAACATTCTTGGTGGGTAAGTACGTGACGTTAGGTTTTGAAACATCCTCGTCACAAGTCAAAATATAAAAAGAAACGCACGGACATGTACAAAAATTTTGGGACCTGGGTGATAGAGGGAATGAGGTCAATTAGACAGCTCACTCTTAATAAAAAAAGGGACTTCTGTTTTAGAATCAAAATCATCGGCTATGGGCGAGCTAAAAACGATATTCAGTTGGAATGTTTTTCACTTTACACGAGCTTACTGCACTGGTGGGACTCGGGTGATACTCACATGCAACGCCACTGCTAAGAAACTCCTGCTGCGGTAATTTCAAGGACAAAAGCGATCATTTTTCATTCAATCTCCTTGCAAAATTTGATGACGGTCTGTGGGGATCTAAGTACACCCATATGACGATATTTGAATGGCGCCCGTAGATTGGACCCGAGCATTGCGTAGGCATTCGATTTGGGTCAGATAATTACTAGCTCGAAATATTCGTAGTGCCTGCGTCCAATTGCTTCAACGACGACAATAGCCGGTTTAGTGCAATAATGTCTGATTCTTCATTCCAGAACGTCCTCTCATTGACGACCCCCCCCCCCAACTCGTAGTGCCTCTGGCTTCGAGATTGGGGAAAAGAAATAATAAATTAGGTAATTCTTGGAGCAGAATCTTTTCGTTGTGCGCTGGTTTGCCAGTAGCTAATGGGTCACTGGGGGGCGATATTTAGTCGATCGGTGGTAGATGTAAATAGACGAGATTCTGAGATAAAGGCGGTGCATAAACCGACACAAAGAAAGTGACGGTTGTTGGCCCTATGAATCGTATCTGCCACGAACTGCACCTTTCCTACTTTCCATCGTATGGATAGAAAAAATTAAATTTTTAGGCATTAGTTTTTTTTTTAATTGGAATATCATTTTTTGCCATTTGTAGAAGTATTTGGGGATATCCCGTAACGTAAAACACAAATGCACCTTCATTATTGTACTTGACACACACAGAATCGTATTTATATTTTGAATACTGTTGAGTCTTTCTGTTCAGCTCTGCACTTCATTCTTAAGAAAAGTATCATGCGCACTGAATCTTAAAGGCTTGCCTTATTGTCTTCTTCGGGTTGTGCGTAACGCATGGCGGTTTTCTTGTCTTTCTTCTTTGGTGATGCCAGTTTTGAATGGTTAGAAAACCAACATCTCGCCAACTTAACAGATTCACAAACGACACCGAAGCAACTCAACGAAGAACGGCGGCGGTGTATATGATATCGGTAAACTGGCAACACGTCGGTAAGGGCGCACTTTGTTCCATCAAAAATGGCCGTCATAGATATCAATGTCGCGGGAAGAGAATGATTCCCCGATCCGCTAACTTCGGCATTTCAGTTGCCACCAGTAGGGTACCCGTAGCAGGTTGGCGGCGCGTTCCACGGACCCCGGAGTCCGTAGGCGTCGAAATTCAGCAACAGGCTGGCGATAGCGTCCATATCCAGCCACGGGTCATCGCCATACCCGCACGCAGGGATGACAACGCGATAGCAGCTGGTGAGTAAGCACACAACCCCGGCTTCAGGTAATGCCCGCACGCCCGGGTCAGTGCGGGCTGAACCCAGTCCGGTAGCGGCATCCGGTGTTGTTGATCGGCGTCAGACCTTCAGCCCTCCGGGTGAGGCAACATCGGCTGGAATTTTGCCTGCAGACGAAAATCCTGCTGCCTGAACAGATGATTCATTATAGTTCGCCTCTACCTCTTCTTCTCATTTTCTCCAGCTCTTTCTTCTTCTGCACTCTTCTTCTCGCCACCTTCAGCAATGGCAGCTGAGTAGAAACAGGTCCCAACCCCGGAACCACGAGAGAGGTCAGGTTGCCGAGATAGGTTAGCCAGCCAGTTTACCCCATAAATAATACCACTTCGTTAAATCTCTGGCGGCGGTGTACTGGCAACAGAACTTCTTCCCATAGCCCCGCAACAAAATCCCCTGATCGGGTTCCCCAGCATCAAATCAGCGTCCGCCACAAAGAAAGACACCATCACCTGCCAGAGTTCCAGCGCTGGTTATTCACCGAAAGCGATAAACAGCTGGCCAGTTATCTCCATTCCTGGGTCGGTAAAAACACCGAAGCTGGTGTCAGGTGCGAACGCAGCCAGCAAAATCGCATCAGTGATTCACCAGAACAGAAATAAACGAACAATACGGGCGCAAAATTTTGCCCGAGGTCAGAAGTCGATCTTAAAGCAACCGTCAGCGACCACCGGAACGCGAACTCCATCCAGCGAGAGTTATTCAGGATGACCTTCGAGAGTCCATCGATACCGGCAGCGAGGAAGTCTTTCTGATCATGAGCATACGTTGCAGGCATCTTTGCGCCAGATGGTCAATAGCTGCAAAACAACAGGTTTCCACTTTTCCATCCACCACTCCTGACGTGCGTCGGTACTGGCATCAGGCCTACCCGACAATTCAAACCCCAGCACGTCAGAACTGCCAGAAAGCCCGGGTCATTGCCTTCAGAACGTTGAAGAAAACACCAGCAAAACGGGAAACACCACCGCCCAGATCTTCTGCCAACAGAAGCCCATTTTCAGCAACCAAAGATAATCCAGCACCGCGATAACGGATCAGCAAAGACGGAAAGAGGAGTTGGTTAACAGCACGCCAGAACGAACCA